>CM022297.1:533068381-533218840 GCA_011799875.1 Thinopyrum elongatum
GCTCCTCTCAACTGCAAGGAAGCTTTCGAGCCTTCTCTGCACCTAATCTTTGACCGCTGGGCCTGCCTGGCCTCTGCCGGGTGAAGTGTCTAGAATCCTAGCAGCCCATGGGATGAAGGATTTCTGAGTCCTATTCAGGCCGTGTCGATGCGCACAGTTGTGCGACATTTTTTGATTTTTGTTTGAGGATTTTTTGTTGCTCTTTTTTTTGCTTTATTATTTTATATGTTAATACTTAACACAACAAACGAAACTGTTCTTTCAGTGATTATTTTTGCTTTAGAGCTAATATAAAAATTATACTACTGTTAGTGCCATTAGTTTCCAATTTGAATAGTTTAATTTGAATTCTTTGAAATTGTCGCTGAATCACTAGTTTATGCATTAACTCTAACTATAAAAATAGATTTTTAAGGAGCTGATTTCTATTGCCTGCCTGGATGCATTATATTACCGTTTGTTTTATCATTATATTTCAAAAACATTTTCGTTATTCTTAGTTTCTTAACAAAAAAAATCTTTATGAATAATTTTTGCTATTAAAGAGTTCTTCTAACAAAAAAGTTCTTTGAAAGCTTCTTTTGCCCTTTTAATCAGCTTTGAACCATGAAAATAACTTATGCTAAATTTAGTGTGACATAAATATTAGATTGACATTCCTTTTGAACCCTATTAGAAGTTTCATTAAAGTTTCTAGTTCATCTTTTTTCTATTAGAAAGCTTCATTAAAAGCTTTGGTAGTCATTCTTTTAGTTTATTATTTTGCCTATTAGAGTTTTCATAAGTGAGAAGGGTCTACGCGACTACAAAACTGGATGCACTTCGTGCTACAAAATGGACAATCTTCTTTCGAAGTATCAGGCCCGTTTCGCCGACGCAAAACCATTGGTCAAGGGATTTCATTTCTTGCAACTTATTAAACTCAGACCTTTTTGTGTGTCTCAAAATGAACCATTCAAAGCCACCTCATCAATTTCAAACCCTTTCTGAATTATCTGTTATTTTTCATGCCATTTACTGATTTTTTGTTGAGCCACTCTAATGACCCTGAAATTGACAAAGCCCACTTCAAATGAATCTGATAGAAGAGTGTGAAAAATTCGACATGACATAAATACATTTTCACCCCATAGCAGAAGTGCTAAAACGCTTGAGAGAGGTACACCAAAAACTGGATGCAGCTTAATGTACAAAATAAGAATCTTCTTTCAGTAAGTATCAGCGTTCGGACAAAAACTCATCGGTTACAAGGGATTTCATTTTTTTTGAACCTATTTGAACTATAGAATTTTGCTGCTGAATCAAAATGAACCATATCAATAGCCACATCCATCATTTTCAACCTTTATGACCTCATTTGCTTATTTTTTCAGGCATTTACTGAATTTTTTTGAGCCGACCTTTAAATGACCCTGAAATTGAAAAGCACTAGCAAATGAACTCTGAAGAGGTTGAAAGATGGCATGGCTATCATCATGTTCACCCAATAACATTGCTAAAAGTGAGAGGGTTACGGCCCCAAACAACTGGAGGAACTTCTAGCCTACAAAAGACAAATCCTATTTTCAAGTATAGTTTCGACGAAAACTCATATGTTACAAAGGCCGGATTTCTATTTTTTAACTTATTTGAACTCCAGACTTTTTGGTTCAACATGCACATTCAAAGCCAATCATCACTTTTCAACCCTTTCTGACTTCATTGCTATTTCATGATATTACTGATTGTTTTTACAGCAAATGACCCTGAGAAATTGTAAAGCAGTACAAATGAACTCTGGAAAAAGGTTGAAATATTCTCATGTGATATCATCATTTCACCCACACCTATCATGTGCTAAAAAGTTGACAGAGGTTTACTGCAAAAACTGGATGCATTCGTGTACAAAATGGACAATTCTATTCGAAAGACAAGGTTTCGGAGTAAAATGCATCTGCTTACAAAACGGATTCATTGTTTGGACATGACTAGACTGTCAAGTGAGTGCGGTATTGTGCTAAAGAATTAAGCCACATCATCAATTCAACTGCTTATAGAAGTCTTCACTATTTATTCGCTTGACTCTTTGCTTATTGCGCGTAACCATGGAATATCTTCATCGTTAACAGGGTGCTGGGTCAGCTTAACTTTGAAGGAGAGAATTTCATGAAACTTTTCATAATCTTCAGACATGTCTGTCTTCCCTCACTCCCAGATGCTCTCTTTCCTAGAAAGAACTATGTGCGCTTTGGCTCTCGTAGATGTATTCGCTTCCTTATCTTTTTTTCTCTCGGTTTGGTAGACATGATCCTTAATAGAAAACCTGCCGCCACATCATGGCTAGGAGCAATGGTTTCGTCTGTTGTACCCAAGATTGTTCAGATCCATTGTTGTCATATCCGTAATGTGGTCTACCTGTACCCGCCTCTTGACAGAATGACCCATTTGTGACTAAACAAGCCGACCTTAAAATCATGTCCTAGTCAGTTCCCATATGTAACACTCCCCATGTAACCATATTGTGTCTTTCCCCTGTGGTTGCTGCCATCAACGGGACACACTAGTTTTGGTTGGTGCTTCCTTTTGATCTTGGCGATCGTGTGTAAAAGTGTATCCCCTTATCTCGTATCCTTTGTAAGTAATACAGTGAAAGATGGTCCTGACAACGAGACAGCTCATCAACAGTGGTGTCACCTCATGAGACGGTGTTTGCCACCAACTGCGGAAAGTCCTGAGTGTTCACATGTAATCCAGTCGTCAATTGCTCCGGGTGTTGGAGGCAGAATGTTCTCTGTGTTATCGACATACGGGTACACCAAGGTAGATTCTGTAGAACTGTGTAGTGTGCTTGAGCAAGAATGCCCGTCCCTACATATTATTGAGTCCCTCCTAGCTGCCTTTTCAGTCAGGTCTCCCTCATACCGCGATTGCAAGGGACACCAAATCGGCTTAAAGGTCCAGGAATTGACAAGTCAAACACAAAACCCAATGACTCCTCAATGTGGTGGACCAGGAGATGCTTCCTTCTGGCATAGCAGCGGTTGACGAGAATATTTCTTTAGCATCCCATGCAACCTCTCAAAGGCGGAAGTTGTGTACAAATCACGGGCCCAGAACGGACAATCTTGTACTAGATGAATTAGACTCGGGCGTCATCATTACACACAGTTGGACAGACAGCCCCCGCAAGGCAGGCTAGGACGAGTTAATTAAGAGTGCGAAACGGGGAAGAAGCATAACATAAGCGCGAGGGCCGACACCGGACACGAAAACAAAGGACCCGCACAGGAGACGAACAGCTAGCGGCGCCGGTGACCACATGAGTGGGCCCGACCCACACCACAGACGACATACCAGTAGCCGAATTGGATTGCTTCTTGGATACACGACGTTCAGCACCATGCCACTAGAAGAAAGGCAAAGAATAGTACGCAAAGTTGACGCGGAAGGCTAGCAGCAATAAGAACAGAAAAACAATGGCGAGACTATAACAGAACGTTGTTTTAGTACGCAAGGACAGAGTAGAAGCACCCCAGCTCAATGCCAGCAAGAGAACACACACAAGAAACGGAGGGAGCACAAGCAAGGCTAACTGAGGGCTGCGTCATGATGCAAGCGTAGGACAGTCAAGAGACTTTAAGGTTCAATGGAGACACTATTTCATCGCGCATACGAAAAATTATTATTATTCCCATATTAACTTAGACGAGGAAGCCAAGGACGGAACGCCTCATACTGAAGCAGGCAGATTACAAGAAGATTGTACAATTCTATTCTTTGGCTAATCAGAGCCGTAAGAGCTGAAGCATGACCATCATACTGCTTTAGGAGGCATGTCGTATTTTTCGTCAGCCCAACGTTGCAGGCTCGGCGCCTTCCCGTTGCCTCCGGTGTATCTATTATGTCTGATTTCCATACACGCCACCCAATGAAGCCTTAGCAGGTCTAAACACAAAGGTTACGCAACCGTCAGGGTGGACCGATCACGGTAAACGGATTTGAGCAAACGCGGAACAGGTAAGGTCGATACGCACGAAGGGTACGGGTAGGTCCAAGAAAGAATATAGAATTTCTTACTTCAAAGGGAGCGCGTCCCTCAGCCTGTAATCGGTAACAGATGTCCACCGAGACACCCTTCCAAAGATTACAGTTCGATAAATCAGTAGTGACCATAGCAAGATACGTTCAAGATATGATACCAACGCGTACGCATGGCGGAGCTATCTGTCCGCGGCTGATCATGCCTCGCTTGAAATGATGCCTTGATGCCGTTCTTCGACATTGATGGTGGTCTGACGAAGAAATCGCACGAATGCACCCCAGAGGTACACATTCTTCACGCATGTGTGACTAGATAATATACTTTCGGCCTGTCAGATAAACAGCTGTGCACTGAAAGATGTATCCTTGTTTGTCTTCTCTCTTTTCACAGATTAATCTGTCCTGCAAAGAGGTTATATGAGGAGCAGGCCAATCATGATCGCGTCATACAAACGAGACAATCGCTATGCAGGCTCAAATTCATCCTGTCTGTGCTCATACCCAGCACCACCTAACACCGTTTCCCATTTCACAGCCTGTAAAAGTTCTTCAACGTAAATGGACCCTTAGGTACACATACAATGTCGTCGACCGTGGATTGCCCCTTAGAGGCTTGGTGGATAAGTTTAGTATTGGCATCATAAATCGAAACTATACGCATCATGCACAGCCAAGTGCAGCGAAGGTGGATAGATTAAATAGAGTCACGCGGCCAGAGTAGCTCCTACGTGGATTGCCCATTGCTCTCTACCCGAATAGGATTAATCGCCATCGACGCCTTTACCAAAACCATCACAGCTTCCATTGAAGTCACCTGCCACCAAACTTAGCCAGGGCCTCACTCTCTCTCGATTTTTTTCCTACCACTGCGACCCGGCAAGCGGGTGCCCTTCAACTTCCCGTCTTACTATACGCGCCTCTCTGTGCCATACGCATCACTTGGCTGCTCTTTGTTTGTGAACAGACGTTCAAACCGTGTATTATAAGAGCATAACCACATCATCTTGGCAGGAAACCCTTCTATCCTGGCAGGGCCTCGCGTCAACATCACAGGATACATCTCGTATGATAGCTATGACCGCCAATGCACCGCATTACCGGGCCAGCGTTAAAATCCTCGTACGAACCGAACGGTACATGATACAGTCATAGGGAATGCCCATGTATACTCTGCACCTCAATCTAGAGGGGGCATACGGACATTCTTTGCCGGTACGAGTAATGTCGGCAATTCGTTATCCTTTGGAAGCAATTCCCAGTACGAGGGTACCGAGTTTTTTAGCATCTCGTAATTGCGATGCGGGTAAAACCATATTTGGTGATACTCAAACATGCGCATCGACTTACAGCTTCTCCTTTGTCCACTTTCGGACCACTGCTCTTGCATCAACAATCGACCAGGACTGGAGATCATCATCGAGGCACATCCTCTGCCGTCTCCTCTTGATCTTCAGCTTCCCCCGTTATGCCAGCCATCAACAGTATTAAGGGGAACTAGTGGTCCATCGTCATCTTCGTTCTTCGCTGTCTTCCATCATAACCCCTATTTCCGTGCCTGGATAAACATTAGTAGTGGTCGGCCATGAAAAACCTTATAAAGCAGGTGGGCCGTGGTGCAAGGGATTTTCCCGGGTCAGAGTAGTTAGTAAGACTTCGTATTCCACATTTAGGGGCCTATGCGGACAACACATAAAAACCTTCTAGCTTGTTGACAGCAGCCACTTCGAGAAAATTATGCCACGCCCTTAAGATACTCGGAGGTGCATCTGACACCGTACATCCATTGCCGGCTTATCATCTGCACATGACATATAATAAGTAAGTGGCTGTCAAAAATCATTACAAACATCATGACTAGATAAGTGACCAACTTAATAGAAGTTTCATCAATTAAAACCAACCAAAGTACATAAATAGTTTCATCCGAACAACAATAGCTCTCAGAGATCTAATTAAACGCATATATTATGTGAAACTAATGGTGAACCATTTGTTCAAGTAAAATGCAAGCAGCAAACAAGAGCAGCATCATAAGTGCACCAAGTCCTGCTTGTAACAATTGAGTACAACGGCCTAATGATACCAAAGCCTCGGTCATGAATGGCATAATTTCTATACTTTCTCTCTTGAAGCGCAGCCATTACCCATATTGATATGTAGATCATCGACGGCATCCGCCAACGATGCCCAACTGCAATATAATACTTCTCCTCCTAAATTTTTTCAATTTTTCCTTCAAGTAATTGTTTTCTTGCTTCAATAAAATTGCACTCTCGACAATGAGGTACGCCGTGGAATAGTACCGCCGATTCACGATTCCTCCTGAGATAAAAAAATCTAGGCTCACGGTGGTCAGGCATACATTGGTCGGCATAATTGTCCGAAACAATAATAGAAACCAAATCAGTTATAAAATATAATATATACCACAGCCCGGATCATAAAGACAAGAGACGAGGGCCGACGGGAGCAGATACCAAGAACCATCGCCCCACGATATTAATACGAAAGAATAATATTAAAAAAATGAATAAGAAAATTAGACAAGTATCTATCTAATCATACAAGTAAGATTTTTTTTCTTTTAGAAAGAAGATAAGAACAAGAAGAAGGCTCACAACGAAGTGGTGCGGCGACGAGATCGGCGCGGCGATCGATAGGCGGTGATGAAGACGGGAACGGGACGTGACGACGCTAACCTAAGACAAAATCTGAGGAAAAAATGGAGCTTAGCACGAGGTCGAGGTTTAAGTTTTTTTGGAGAAGGAGAAAAAGAAGAAAGAAAGATTAAGTAGTGTGCTCAGCATATTCATCGAAACCTCATGATGACAAGGAGGTGAGTTAGAGAACCACACGCTCCTCCCTCGCTCGCGCCAGAAAAAAACAGAGCAGTGGATGGTGTCTGCTCTGCGGGCGAGGTGGTATATATGACACACTTGGTCCCAGAGTTCATAGCGCTAGAACGACGACCAAAGGGCTTTGGTCCGTTCCAGCCACGAACCGCGGGACCAATGATGTGGGCCCATCTGCTCCCGGTTCGAAATGGCTGGAAACGCAGGACCAAAGGGTGCAGAACGAACCCCGAACCAATGCCTCACGAGTTCCGGCCGCGACCTGAGCGCACGAACCGGGACGTATGCCCCCATGAGGTCCGGTTCATGACTTGAACGGCGACTAATAGCAGCCCTCGGGCCAGGACCCTAACCAAAGCCCGGCTTTTATACAATAGACTGCATAAACGTTTTGTCATAATAAATCATATAGTGCCCATGGAATAGCCATACCAAAAAGTATATGCGCGGTCAACTTCAAAAGTACCTTTTCATTGTAATTACACTGTGACAGCATTTCATAGTGTGTCCTTTGCCCTATTTGTTCCGTGGCACCTGCCATGTATTATAGTCGACGATCACAATTGATTTTCCATGAAAAGCCAATTAGCCATCTTCTTGTAAGAATAAATATATATGAGCCAACGAGGATTGGGTGAACGATCATATACAACGCATTCAACGATTACTGAGGCAGAGAAGACGAACGAGGAGACCCCACACTTAGCTGGTTAGGATCCAAGCTTGGAGCCAGCCCAACCAACAAAGAGCGAGAGTGTCGTTCGCGTGTTCTTGTTGGAGTTGGAAAATGTTAAAGATTTGCGGGTATTTGTTGACGCGGATCTCTGAGCCGTATCTAGAGCCGAATGCTTTGGTCCAGCCTGTTGTTTGAAATAGGGCAAATCCGTGATGAACGCGTCGTGGCCGACCCTTACAATAGGAGGCGAGCTTGCATTGAGGCCGCCTCAGAGGCAGCAGTGCCCAAATGAGTTTATGCACTAGGAGGAAGACATACTTCTAGCTTCCCCGCCAAAAAAAAAAAAAGACATGCTAGCTATCGTGCTAACCGAGAAATAGTTATCCTGTCAATCAACTATGGTTCAAGCGCTGTATAGAAGAATAATAAATAAATATAAACAGTAGTCTAATTCAATTCACCCCATTGAGAAAATATTTTGCAATTCATTGCGAGTATGATCGTCTATCATGTGTACGGAGTAACCCTACTAGCTCGCGCGGACCAAGTGAAAGCCTACCCAAGCCGCTACCCTCACACAAAAGGGCAAGTGCAAGAACGGAAAGCAAAGCGGACCTGCCACTGTAAGCCCCTGCTTCGATAAACGGAAAAAGGCGGATGCCGTCAACAAAAAAAATCAGCCGCGCCCGCTGGTTGTTGCTCCAGTAGAGCCATCGTAGAGATCTGTATAGCCAGCAGAACACTAGATCAGCTAGATCATTATATAAGCTCTGTTCACGCAGATACCCTGGCTGCAGGCAAGCGCTCGTGCATCCGGACGCAGCACGTACGTCCAGATATACACGGCCGATAGCATAGCCGCGCACGTGCGTGCTAGCCTAGGAATTGCGTAAGCCGTCCAGGGAAAGTAACGCTGCGGCATGTAAGCAATGCTCCATTGAAAGATACACTGAAATCATATTCGACTACGACCGGAGTGGCTTTTCGGCTAAGGACCAGAGACGGTTTTAGCCACAAACCAAAAGGAATGACGGCCTCAGCAGTCAGCTGCATTGTCGCTAAAAAATATATCGTGAGAATGGATATAGCAGTCTTCATCTTGCTAGTCCGACGGTTTAAAAGCCAACGCACGATGCCGGACGATGTGGCCACACGAGGAGCAGGCGCCAGCCTTGATGAGAAGAGGCGTGACCAGTGGAGCGGAGACGAACAATCGAATAGCAAAGGAGGCAACGAGGTATAACAGCGACGCGCGAAAAAAAATCAGTTTCAGGGATCCACCACCCGCGCTTCGTATCCTTCCTCCCTCCTCCGTCGACACGGCCCCGCCCCACCTCCACTCGCGCCGAACATCCTCGCAAGCCACTCCGTCTTGCCTCGAACCGACTCCTCCTAGCCACCTAGCCCTACCCCTTCTAACCCGCCTGGCGATACGCTCCTGGCACACGCATCCGCACCCGTCAACCCTCTGCATACGTCTGCGACGACCGCCAGATTAGTGCCACAGCCCAGCGTCGATACGTCAATGTATGTCCCCTCTCTGACGCCTCGGTCGTCCTTGACACGGCATAATATTCGAGAACATTTTAAGTGCAACGAAGTTGCCTTCATCATCTTCAATCACAATGTTGTACACTCTTACAAGTAAGTTCTGGCACCTCAGAGTTTGAAGAGGGACATGTGTTCTCAAACTCTCAAGACATGTTAAGTCGTTGTTAGCTAGATTCTATCACACACTATTCGTGGCAATCCAAACTAAAAGCCTACTCAAAGCAGCCTAGAAAAAAACGCAATTAAGCAAAGGATGGAAGCCAGAAAAGCCACATTATTACTGTAGCTTGCTGCTGATGATGAAATGGAAGGTGAGCGCATCGCCATAGACCCCCTAGTACAGGGTATGCTATACTAGACATTACTGTACATATACGCTCATACTGCCCACCGAACACCAAATACAAAATGCGAATAGGGAATACCATGACAGAAACACATCCGATCACCTCGCAGGATCAGACGAGCCGCTAACCGCACCAGTAGAAACAGTCCCGCCCTAGAAAACACCACTACTCATAGAATCTCCATGTTGTATTGGATAATTGGCTCTCCAGAGTTTTAATCAGCAAAGACATGTGTACTCAGCTCTCAACACATTTTTCAATCATTTATTAGCTTAGCAGGTAGCCTACACCCCCACAGTACTTGCACACCACCCTACACTGTTCGCTGACCCAAATAAAGCTGCCCGCCCTAGGCCGCATACAAAGAAGGCCTAAGCCCCACGAAGAAAAGCACATGATACTGGGCTGCTAAGTGAGGAAATCGAAAGAGTAGGCGCATCGCGAAATAGGCTATCGTGCTCGCTTGAAGAAAGAGCATACAACAGATACCCCCACACCAGGAGCATGACATACAATTAACCAGACCACGGGAGAAAAAGAAGAGAGAAACTGTAGGCACAAGGTTCCTTACCAATCCGGATAAAGCGCGTGCGTGCACCCAAATAATCGACCCCTCGAAAAGGAAAGGCGCCGTCATGCACGGACGGGATGAGAGCATACGCGGCAGAAACGAGCCTCGTGCAGTGCAATGGTTGTGAAGTGACTTCGTGCTCATGCAGATACGATGAGTTCAATGAACACCCACAGCGTAAGCAGGAAAGCATAAGATGGATTAAGACATGTCCAACGGCCAACTCAAATTATCCTTACGCATTCAGTCGCGACAAAGGACAGTACCGTTAGACAGGGAATTCGAATTGCGCACAAATCAAACCTATAGCCTTGTATCTAGCTCCGTCCGAAATTTCTTTAAATTCAAATGAATGCCGCATCCGCCATTCAACACAGCCCGACGCCGGATCACATACCCCGATCACAACAAAAAGATATTATAAATATTCTTAGTCTTTTTACATGCCCGAATCAAAAGAACATAGTCCGACACAGTCATGCCATTTCTGCCCTGCCGGACCGGCCGAACCCAGCCCAGTTGTCCCCGATCAAGGAGCGCCAACTGCGTTACCGTCGTCCACCGTGTAGCCGCGACCTATGCATCCGCATCTGCAGGCCCCGTCCTCATAGTAACGCCGCCGCCAACGCGCTTTTTTGTCGCAGCCAACACCTGGAAGCAGATGGATTGCCAAATCATTCGGGTGCCGTCGGCATACAAAGAGTCGACATTCAAAGCGTCAACATCTTGGCATCCTCCGCAATGGACGCGGCATCTGTCCCCTCTTTTCCTATTTGAGCGCTGGCCTTCTACTCTTGATAATAAGCTCCTCCTCTCTTCAAGACCTCTGAGCTTCTATGTACCGTCGTCTCCATCACAAACAGTTTGAACATCTACTGCCCTTTTTTACTTCTACCGATCTCCGAGCACCTCACGCATGAACTCCTCCATTCTTCGCCAAGATGCCCTCGAACCTTCCGCCAGCTTGCGCCCGCAGCCCACCTTGCTCGCTGCGGGCCCGCTTCATCTCCCACTTCTCCCCCACAGATTTCTTCAAATCTCTCTACGGCGGTTCCTGGGTTGAGATCGGAATAGGGTTCACAGGTTTCTTCGCATGTTGTCTTGGGTGGCCGGTGCTCGTAAAGGCCATGAAAGCGTTTACACTTTGTTGCCCATTCAACTCAACAACAATGCCCAACATGACGCCGTGAAGGAATTTTCTCCAACTTCTTGTAGACCACAAAGCCCAATGAGTAGGCATACAAAATGAGACAATCGTCAACATTCATATCCGATCTAGTGACCAGGCAAACAAAACAATACATTGTTCGGCTCGTGAGCATAAACCAAAACTAAAGCATGTTCCAGGGCTATGTGATCAATTTATGCTACGGTGATTTGTATGCACCGCTAGGCCTCGTGCCGATGAGATGGATGCTTCAAAGTGACCGCAATATTGGACCCGGCCTCTAGGATCGTCGTACCATCGATGCCGTCTGACGGGACTTCCATTAACGGTTGCGGGATCGAGCCGCCGTCGAGAGTAGGCATGAAATGTTTTCGTGCTCATGGAACCTAGATGAATGCTCCTACCAAAAGGTTGTGCGTTTTGCTCCGTGCCTAATAGGGACCGGATCGAGCGATAGTGGCCACGATGCATCGACCACAGCACGCTCGTCCTCCCGCATCGTTAATCTTTTCCTCTACCGATTCTCTTCGGATCAACCGGAAGTACATCCGGCTCTGCGTTTGTACGACTGCATGGTGGCCGTCATAGTATAGAGACGTCGCTGGTAGTTGCCGGACTGCGGGTGGGATCTGTAATCTTTCTACCTGCTCGTCCTACATAGACCCCCTCTCCACTCCCTCACTCCGTCGTGGATGAAGCTTGTCGCAGCCATCTACCATGTGCCGCTGTCGCCCTACCCGACCTATCCCCCGCTTAGGACATATGCCACAGCCGAACAGTGTTGACGGACACAATTTGCTCCACGGCCGCCGGCCCGACCGCAAACGGACAAGCTAAGTGAAGATACTCGGAAAAAGCGCGCGCCACATTAACATGGAATGATGTAAGGCACCAGTACCGATGGAGCTTCCGAAGCTGCTTGGCAGCGATAGATCGTACAGAGCCTATGTAAGGCTACCGCCCTCCGCACCCCCTCTCCCCAACCCGAGCCACGGCCGCCGTCTATGCTACTAGTGTAGCGTAGCGCCCGTCGGCGGCCGCTTCCACCATGGGTCGCGGGCGACCTCCGCGCCCCCACGTCCACCACCAGGCCCACCAGCCGGCCAATCCGCTCTTGAGACTTATCCTCCTACCTTTGCGCTTATCACTTTGAACGACGGCGAGTTGCCGCCCGTCGTAGAGCTGATCTTCTGGAATATCTGAGCATGCGATCCTACCGGACACCTCCACCGACTCCATCTCCGACTAGGGTCTCCGATGTGTTCATGCATTCCGGCGGCGGAGAGGAAGGAGAGAGGTGAGGAGAATAAGAGCAGGAAGTGGACGGAGATCCAGGGGAGAGCGCCGTGGAATGCGAAGAGAGAAGTGAGGAATTAGGGCGTGAAGAGCAAACACGTGTCCGGTGATGATGCCACATACGAAAAAAAAAAGTGCCGTGTACGCCTTCCTTTTCGAGTGGCCATGGGGCAGGTAGCCCGACCGTCTCCCGTGCTGCGACTGCCCCCCCAAAGCCCCCACGATCTCGTCTATCGCTTTTTATTTTTGGTTTTCCGGAGAATCGTGTCCAGACAGCACGCGGACGAATACAGCGACCTGACGCTCTGGATAAAAGCAGTAATTCCGTGGTCTGGAACACATGCGGGGAGTTAGAGGTCGAGAGTTGGGATTGCCCTTACTCCTCATGAATAGGCGAGGGCTACCGTAGCTACTCAAGAAAAAAAAAGGGGTACGTAGTACTCCTTTACCTGACGTACGCGTTAGTGCATTTCAGCTGGCTACACGTTCCTGATCATCCATGATAGTATAAAGTGATATGCCAAACTCAGATAAAAGGAGTATTTCTACAATTATCAACTACTCCTGATTAAGAAAGTAAATAGCGGTTTAGATAACTACCTAAACGCATTATATGTCTTTACAGAGGAATAGTTAGAAAGTTTAAGCACGCAAATGACAATATATATAGCTATGTAAGACACGATAAGCAATAGCATCTGTGAAATTTGGACTACAGAGCCGTGAGATATATACAAAACAAAGAAAGAAGTATTGTAAAGTTAGGATATACACATCGAGTGCCGTGTACTCGCGGACCAGAATAACTAATGTGAAAACAGAAAGTCTGTCACGTTCCTTTATAGCAAGTAACTTGTACACAAAACTGACGGTTTCCTAAACTCACATGTACGTGATTTCTACTATGTTTGTACTATATTTAATATGCCCACTTCATAAGATTCAAATTTGTAGCAGTGATTTTTTCCCAAAGATTGCGTTAGTTTTTTTTTGCCAGTTACAAATATCATAGCAAGGTCATCCATGGATTGATGTATATCATGCAGTTCCCGGTCGCCACTTGGTGGGTATGGTGGTGGAACCTTGTTGGCATTCGAAGCTAGGAACTTTGTTAGCTGCCTTGATATTCAAATTGAGGCGTGCTAATATAAGTTTAAGGGATGCACACGCGCCAAGCCCACATTGGTCTTGGCAGTTGTGTTTCATCGATGAGTACTCTTTTTTGTCGCGCCTCATCGGCAGAATCGTATAAATTATCCTTGGGGTCTCTCGTTTTGTAACCCTGTCTCTATCTCTTTATAAGAATCGACACTACTCATGTTTTTTACTTGATTAAACATAGCGCAGTCTGCTACATAATTGAGGATTCATGTATTTCTTCATATGCGTCTTAGGCCAACAGTAATGATAGATGTATAGCACGAATGTATATTGTTGTGTTATTGTGTACATGCTTGTAATTAAAAAACATGTGCGCTACCTCCGATATTAGTGGTATTAGTAACTATCCGACCATATAACTGTTAGTATTTTCATACGTATTTATCAAAAGAAGATTTTCTTGTCAATGCCAACATCTGAGACCTATACCATATCAGATAGTTTGCAATAATCTCTCATCCGTCCCGACATTACTTGTTTAGATTTGTAAAAATAAGGATGTATCTAGACAACTTTTAATGTCTAGAATCAATCCCATACTAGACCAAATTTTAGATAACATAATTTGCGGACTGAGATAATACATATTTTGTGTATATCCACATAAAACGATGGTCACACGTTTCTTTGGACCTTGTTGAGATGCCCCGATACCCTGAGATTACCACACAAAATATCATGTATATATCGGACATTGACGCCTTCACGTCACCGCTAAACACTGGATCTTGTATAAATGTTGACTTAATCCTAGTTGTTCATTTATATTTGTAATGGTGTTTACCAACATTGCCCTTCGTTCGCTATTCCGCTTACAAACTTGTTGCAGCCAATTACCAATATAACCGTGATACAAGGAGCTAGTAACAAACGCCCACACGTAAGAAATCTATTAACTGGGCAACCCCAATATGCCCAAATGCCCCGCGGCTGCCCGCCCTGTCACCCAGTCGAGGAGGCAGGATCAGAAGACGAAGCAACACGACCCAACGATCGTAGGCACGGTGTCCGATATACTTAAGGAACAGGAGGGTCTAACACAAAAAACCACCGTGAAACGATCGGTCCGATGGCGCGCCCCTCATATCCAGACACAAATGTAGGGTCGGATATAGGGCGCGGTCCGGGCGTGTCCAGGCGCATCCCCCCGTCGGCTTGTGCTGGGCCCCACTCGTGCCCCACAAATATCTCCATGTAAAAAATCTAGGACCACCTTCAATCCAACTTCACTTTCACTCCCTCTCCTTACTCACTTCTATCCCTCAGATCCGATTCGATGGCCAACGACAGAAGAACGTGGGTCCAGGGGGAATCGGCAGGTCCGACGATTTGAACGATGCGTCCGCGGGCGTTTTGATGGTGCAGATTTGTTAACCCTGGCTGTGATGCTCTGCAGTCAGGAGACAGCCAACTAGGTACTACCACATAGCTTAATATGCTACGGACTTCATTGGTCTTCAACATCGATGCCAACCAAACCCAACGTGCGCACTGCTAGCTTCCGATCTCCTGTTCCAACGCCGAAGAGGTTGGCCGTAGTAGGATAAAATGTCCCCTGGAGCCTGGCGAGGATTTGATTCTATCTGCACGCGAGTCCACGCGTTCGAATACGGGCACTGATTACGTCTCCATGGAGAAAAAAAAATCATCATCGTGTGAAGCTCTGTACTGCTCAGGGTGTAGTGCTAGTGAGAGAGTGTTTTGTGGACTTCGTGTGTCAAGAGTAAGACTCTAGAGAGTACTCAGGGGTAGTACGTACTAGCACATGTGCAGCGTGCAGGTTTTTCACCCTGCTTGGTTGGGCGATACAGCCTCAGAGCAGGAAAAGGTTTTTCACTTGGTGCTTGCATATATGTAAATTATTGCCTACCAGGGGGCCATGGCTCTCTATGTGTCTCCGCACACTTGTCTATACCCCGATTCTTTATGCTTTTCGCATTTTTTATCCTGCAGCTTGTTCGCAGTAAGAAGTCGGAGGCAGAAAGAATAGGGGTCTTGGGTTAATGTACATGTCTCCACCGGACGTAGGTTCATTCTAAAATAACAAAGGAATGCTTAATTAATTGTGGATAACCTTTTATGCATGAAAACTAGACGACAAAAAAAAGTTCAACACTTTGCAGTTGATCGTCTCTTCAAATCTAACATTGTAGTTAGAGCAATTAACAGCCGACTTAACAAATTTGCCCCACCTAAACGATCGCGCGAACGCTCTCGGTCAGTGACCGCGCCATGTCTGTTTGAGCCCCTATTTATTTTCGTCCATGCAATCATACTCCTCTTTTCTCTTTATATGTCTGGTCACTTCGTGGGAGATGAAGACAGAAGAAAGAAAGAGATGAATAAAGAAAAATAAAGTTGATCCCATGGGAGGGCGTCCTACGTGTCCGAGTGACGCTGAGCGCGTCGCGAGCCCATCATATGCTCCCTATATTTGTCCTCAATACTGAGGCTCCGTGGACAGCCCCCTCTGTATAGGATGATATATGAGGGGTCCGGTTGGTCACTTTTAATCTTACTCAGGTCGCTGACCGGGGTAATCTGCGGATGTTGAGGAGAATTTAAGGTGGACGGCAGTAGAGTTTTTAGATTCTCAAAAATGAAAAACTGTCATCCTTAAAAACCACGTGTAGGCTTAGTTTGTTGTTGCTGAACTGTGTCGTGCAAGATGATTACTTCGTCTTATAACATGTAAATTAAAGGTATTTCATGGACATCAAATTTCGGTTAGCAAGACAATAATTAAAAAAAGTATGATAGTGATGACATACAATAATAAGAGAAAAATGCCAAGTAAACCATATTTGGCACAATCTGCTGGAAAACTAAAACCAACCTCCTATATGTGTAAGCATAGATCGTATCCATGAACCCCGCGACCAGCAAGTTAAAAATGTCAATCAATCACGGTTGATTCATGATGCCATGATCAAGCAAAACTACTATTAGACTCCAACTTTCCGCCTCTCATGTGGGCATTCCAGTCCTTTTTGGAGTACCCAAGAAAGTGAAGGCTCGGTAATGTACCTTTCGCACAGTGCGGGTGCAAGGACTAGTGATACGCAGGCCACCACACGACCCTGAGAAGATTCCCTTGCGATCTTCAGGTCGGCAATGATCAGATCATGGCACTTAGTTTTCTTTCCACGGTTAGGGGGAGGCTGTCTCTCTTGGAGATGTACTTTGGGTGCTCTTTGCTAGCTTAGGGTCTAAGGGATCGGGCAAATCGGACACCGCATCTGTCCGCGGACAGGGACCAGTCCGTGTGAACACTGCAAGAGCCGGTCCTCCAATCGTAGTCGTAAATGACCGCACCAATAACAACAATCTTTCGCCTTCGCCTTAGCACAGTCCTTCCACCAAAAATGCATCATGCAAGCATTGATAGCATCCGCCAAATGCATCCATTGTTGTGTGTGCTCGTCAAACAAAATCTTCGGCCAAATTTAATGTTTGTGCCTAGGAACCTTCGGCCAAATACTGACTTCTCTGATGCTAATCAGCGTTTGGCTAGCTGTACTGATCATGTATGGCTATGTGCCTTCCGCAAACAAGTAGATGCTTGCAGCCTTCGCCAAAAAACTATACTTATTAATACGTTTATTCCGGTAAATGGGAGCGGTCTTCCCCCATTCAACGTGGACAAGCTTACGTGGTGATTTCATGGGCCAGGCAGATATCCGGACCCCGCCAAACCCCACCCCACATACACACACCCACAAAAGTAAAGGACCAGTTTGCGGAAAACGAACGGTCCGACCAGTTGGCGGACCCATAGAGGACGGTTTGATGACAAATGCGTCCAGACATCGCGTTCCAGATGGATATGGGTGATATGAAGGTCCGCTGTGGTGATGCCAATCTGTTGTACGCCATGAGTGGATCAAGCATTCTCCCTAATCTGTTGTAGGCCATGAGTGGATCAAGCATCTCTAGAGGCTTCTTTCTCTCTCCGACACCCATAAAAATGATTGTAAAGATAAGACATGAATTACCCACTGATTAGCGCTCTTTTTCAATGAGGTGCAGTAGGTTAGCAATCTTTTGCTTCAAATTGCATTGCAACTAAATTTAGAAAAGACCACATATTTCATGCATTTGAGCTAGACTTGAGAGGGAGACATATCAGATCACCTACACTTGCGCCACACATCAAAGACCAAAACAGAAGTCCCTGAAGAAAATGTTCATGGTGTGGAAAGGGATTGCATTGCACATGATATTACAAGCCACTCAGTGTAAAAGTTGATTAATATCATTGAGATGAGCGTCTGGTTCCACATTCTACAATCCCCAGTGGAATCTGATTAATTATGTGTCTGGCAGGTACTTCTTGTGGTAGTGTTGTCCTAGTGCATGTGACATGAGCATGCACGACAGTGCTATATTATCACACTTACTATTCTGACACGGGAGCATGTGCTCATGGAATTAGCTTCTATATAATGGTCATTAGGATTAGGTTAGTGGTTGCAAGTGCTGATTAAAGACATATATTTCATCCTAAATTAATTTCTTAGATTTGTCTAGATACAGATGTACCTAACACTAAAACATGTCTAGATACAATATACAATTTAAGACAACTAATTCAGAACGAAAGAGTACCTATAAATAACGGTTCGCGCTATTCGTCACCCTGGATGAGAAATAGCTATTCTTCACCGCCTCTATTTTAACATCATGCACAGTTTTTTATGTCTAGTAAATTTCTCTTACTTCATTGTAAAAAGAGATGTAAGAAAATATGTAATCACCGTAAAAAATAATTATGTTATGTAAAATTCCGAATATAAAGCCAGTGTAAAATATAAAATGTAATTTTTCTAATCTATGACCTATTTTTGTTTCCTTATGCAAATTTGTAGTGAATCAATATGAATGTAACTATTTGCATACCAAATGTAATTTATTAGTGAAACGGCGGTAGAGTTACTCGGTTGAAAAATAAACTATTCTGCACCCTGGATGATGAATTGTATTACTTATACAACTTTCTCCGTCCCATAATGTAGGACGTTTTTTGACACTAATGAAGATGTAGTGTCAAAAAACGCGAAAGTCCTTTCACAGCCCGAGCTCAAATGAGCTCGGGTGAACAGTACAATCGAAAAACATTTTAAAAATGTTCAAAAAATTCTGAATTTTTTTATGGTAAACTTTGACAAATATTCTAACTGCTTGCAAAATTTCATCTTCAGATCACATTCGTGGAAGGTGGACAAAAAAACACAATTCGATGCTCTGAAAATGCTACTTTCTAAGCATTTTGGAGCACTGATTTTGTTTTTGTTTGCCATGCCTTGTACGATGTTGATCTGAAGATGAATTTTGCAAGCAGTTAGAACATTTGTCAAAATTTACCAGAATTTTTTTTCAAATTTTTTTAACATTTTAAAAATGTTTTTCGGTTTTTTGTTCCCGAGCTCATTTGAGTCGGGTGTGATAAGCCGCGTCCCAAAAAACGTCCAATTAGGGACAAAGGGAGTACTAGGAAAGAGGTTGGCCGAATTGATCAATAACCATCAAGGGCAACTCCTGGCCATGTGAACTGGCGATAGTTTCCAAACCACATGAACAAATTATATCATGCGATCATATAAAATTATAAATTATTAAATAAATGATATGGCGGCACTAGTAGAAAACAGGGCACTTGTCCCGGTTCCAGAGGGCCTTTAGCCCGGTTCGGCAATCGGGACAAAACGATCAGGACTAAAGGCCTCAATTTTTGTCCCGGTTGGCTTAAGAACCGGGACTAAAGGAGCTCCACGTGGAGGCTGGGGGGCGCCCAGGCAGGAGGACCTTTAGTCCCGGTAGGTAACATACCGAGACTAAAAGGCAGCCACACGTCAGCACCTGTCAAGCGCTGGTTTTTTTTAAAGGGGGGTGGGTTTTGGAGGGTTTATTACGGGATTCATATTGTGGTAGCTAGCTACTACAATATAGAGAGAAGTGACCTCTCTTTCTCTGTGCTTGGCAGACGCTAGCGACTACATAGAGAGAACTCGACGGAGCTAGTAAGCAAATGAAGGAACCATTAGTTACACAAGACGTCATGAACATATAGAGAGAAGTGACAAAACGATCTCCGTGCTTGGTCGAACAACAAGTTTTGTATATCTATCCGAAGCTATACATATATACAATATAACATCTCTTACTCCCTGACATCATCATACCGAAAATCCATTTGAATTTCCGTATGGTATTCTCCCTTTTCATGTATGACGTGGTCAAGAAGAATCCCGCCAATTCCTCTTGAATTGCTCGTATGGGATCATGTGGGACGAGTTTATCCCGCATCTAATTTAAAGAAGGGGGTCAATACATAATATGAATGAAAAATCAACACAATTGATGGTAATAAAATAAAATTATGAATATGTTTACGTACTTCAAATTGTTGGTCAGAGAAGTCTCGCTCAGAGGTCGAGTGGCGCATGAACTCGCAAACGTAGTATCCACATAAATTAGTCTCAGGTGGCTGCACAAGCACTTTACGAGATAGAGTTCAATCAAAATGATAATCAAGCATGATAATAGTATTGATGAAACTAGAATCAATGAGAGATGCGCGGAACTAGCTAGTGCTACTTACTTGGGGTGTTGTAAGTCGCAAATCATTCTCAGACCGGGAACATTCAGGTGAACTTTTTCAAACCCTGCCCGGCAAAGAAAATGATACTTGATATCAGGAAACGAACGAAAGTTGCCGATAGGTGCGATAATGATTGAACTTACTTCTAGAGCATTTCACTCATGTCCGCATAATCCTTAGGATCTTTACGTCTCGAGTCTAAGACAGTTACTACTCCCCCGTCAAGCTTAATGGATAGCAGAATAAAGTGGAACCTGGGCATGCATTACTCTTCAATTACAGTACTTAACCTCGAGTAAGCGAAACCGAATATGCACAAGACAGTAAGACTCACTTGAAGTTGTAAGGAAAGAATATTTCCCTTGTTTTGATGTCGAAGTATACGCTTTTAGAAAGTTTCCTCAGTATCTTGAACTCTGTTTTGTACCGTCCATTCATTTATGGTATTTGGCTAATTAACCCAATGTCATAGATTTGTCCTCTTCTGTATTCGACGATCTTCAATCTCTCATAATATAGTGAGGATAATTATATGACATGCAATGAACGAACTGAGTTAGAGACTTAATTACAGAAATAATACTCAGATAGTAGCAACTCATGAGTTTTTTGTCGAGGTCGTCTTGATTGAATAATTGAAATAATTTCACAAATTCAATAGGCATCAGGTCGACTCCAATGAAGTCGTGCTCATCTTTAATTCCCACATCATACTGTCGGTCCCATCCTTGCTGCAGGTTTTCAAGTACCAGTCATGCAATCTTCACATCATCGTTGGTAGATGCGGGAGCTGATCAGGTTTGACGAGAGGCTTTCGTGCTCGATCTAAAGGGGGCTACTACCTCAGCAATTTCAAATTGTACATCATCGTCCACGTAACACCAAGAGTGGTATCGGGCGCCGCTAGTCCGGATGATTAGCGATATCGCTAGACACCTTGAGCGGGGGCACGATTGCTTCTCCTGTTCGCCGAGCTGGGGAATTTTTTCCCACTTCGTCTTGCAGCATTGGTAGTACTTCCTGACCGTCGCGCTTCATCATATGTCTTTTCAATACAACGGTCATTGTTGGATTGCGGCGGAGCGCGGTGGTGGTCGCTTAAGGGCATCCAGAGTGCGCTTCGCTTCCACGGATCTTACTATTTCCTTTGGAGGTGGACGTTTCCGGTCAAAATGGGCCCGCACTCTGGCATCCACGATATCCTTGCTTTCCTCGTCAGTCCTCTCATATGGTAACTTTGGAGGAGCCTTGAGGCTTGGACTAGCCACTACAAGAAACCTGTAATCCATGATGGATTCGATGACAATGTCGAAAACTGTCATGGACGGCCTGGTACAGCCCCGCAAGCCCGCCGAAAGCCCGCTAAAGGCCCCCTAACGTTTCGTATAAAATGGAACCCTAAATGCTCTTCCTCGGCCCCTCCTCTCTCCCTCTCCGCAACCCCTCCCTTACTCCCACAGCACGCCGCCACCCACCACCTTTTTGCGTCCCTCCTCCCATAGCTCGCCGTGGCTCTTGCCCTCCCTCCCCCTACCTCGCAGCTCGGCAACTAACAGATCCGCCACATCCCTACCCATCCATCCCTCTCGCAACACATCTCTCTCTCCCGGGTGACAACACTCACGCCGAGACCAATGCCCGACGATTCCGACGACGTCCGCCACCACGAGCTGTTCTCCGACCCCTTCGTCCTCCAGTCCGGCTGGATCCGTCGCTCCCGGTCTCCGGCGCTCGCCCGCGCACCCTAGCCAGGCTAGGGTTTCGGCTGCGGCATCATATCCAACACGCACATCTCGGCGGTCCCTCCCGTCCACACAGCGTCTCTCCGGGCAGCTCCTCTCTGTCCACACCGTCCCTTGGAAATCACCTTGCGGGTGCACGGTGCGTGCGCTGTCAACATCCAGCGGCGGGTGACCAACTCCTGGGCCGCGTCGGCAACGCCTTCTTCTCTACAAGGTTAGCCCCCCGTCTGACCAGATCACACTAACCCGTCCCTGATGCCCCCGACCACCTCTCTTGATTTGGTCTGATCCCCCTGTGCGTGCGTGCAGGAAGTGTTTGAGAGCCCCGCTGTTTGTGGTCTGTTTATGAGTACTTGGCATCAAGGAGCAGCCGTCGATTAGCAGTAAGTTTCAGCATGAAATCTTAGCAGTTTTAGGTAAATTGTTCATTCTACTTGTAGTGAATAACCTTATGAATTCATTCTTTCTGCTTGACAAAAGTTCCAGCAGGAATTTGTGCTTGAGCTTGATTGACCCACTACTCCGCGTTCTGTCTTTGGTTCAGAGTGTGTTGCTGACTCGCCCGATTGATGGCCTTTTTTTAATGGCGGATGTATTTGAGGGAGGCAGTGAGTAATATACCAGTTACAATCTTATTGATGAGTTTTTTTCCCAATCGCTATATAACAAGTTACAATCTTATTGATCCGTTAATCCCCTTGTTCCTATATAGATAGTACTTCATGATGCACGCGTATTTCGACAGTCGCTTCACTATGTTCCTATATAGATTGATAACAAAGGTCCAAACTATAGTGTCGATTGCCTAGTGTGGCTACTGCCCTCTCTAACTATACGGTGTGTTGAGTGTGCGTGCTGACAACCAGTGCTATCGGTGCAGCAGCCGGTGTGTTGTGTGTGCATGCTTCCTCTCTGAATCTTTACGACTAAATTCTCTGAATTTCTTCTGTATCTTGTACACTGCAGGGTACCAAGTAGAGACAAAACTACAGGGTACCAAGTAGAGACCAACCGCTTGCACTATGGTATGTGGCCTTCTATCAAGATCTAATTCAGTTAGATTTCCCCCCTAGGTCTTGGAGACAGATTTCTGCTACTGTATAATATGTCAACATGTTTATTTAGAGTTTTCTCCCTAGGCATTTCTTTTTCTATCCTGTTGTCTCCTGCAGCCCGGTGAATATGTATTCCAGAAATAAGTTTAATCCGAATCTAAGAAGAAAATTACATTGTTACATTGTGGCAGTCCTACAGTAAGAATGTAGAGGTTTAAACCTGTTTATTTGTGTACTACGCACATGTATTAGTGAGTCAATTTAGAGTAGTAGTACTACATGGTCGTGCACCTACTAGTACTAGTACCAAGGCCACGTGTTCGCTCACTCTATATCAACCTGGAGGCACAAACCGAGCTAGCACTTGCCAACACAGTGACACAATGCTTTTTTCTTCAACCTTTGCTCCATCACTAGGTCGCCCTCCTCAATAGTGCTCCTGACAAGTGATCCTAAATCTTCTTTTTGATTTTATTCCTCTCTTTTATTTTGATAACTTAACACTCTAATTTCTGACTATGATCTCTGTTTTCGGTATGCAGGTCTAGGTAGCTTCGTAACAGCCATGGTGCACAATAGAGCTTCAGAGGGCGATCGCGATGGCCATTGTGGAACTGAACCGCGATCAACCAAGGGTTAGTTCTCTACTGAGCGATTCGGCATATTTGGATTCACTACTATGATTTCTCCGTTATTTCCATTCGCCAGCTCATTGCTACTGAACTGCACCTATTTAGTTGATCTAGTTTAGAGTTACGCATTTTTCACCAGGGTGTGATTCTGAACTAATTTGTTTGTGCCCCATGGATCTTGGTGGGTTAATTTTATCATCTCACGCACTCGAATCAAAGTAAACCTATACATCCTAACCACATCTCGGTACTCTAACAGAACCATTTGCCTCTTATTTCTATAGATCTATTAGTGGCCATGGCTCTTAGTTATTTTGCATGCCATTTGGAGTTAACTTGGTATGTTAGTGTTGTTCACTATTGTCAGTGCCTTGATAAATATTAGTTTCATGTGTAAACTTGTTGAGATATTAACATTAGAAGCTTACACCAGCCAGGTCAACGAGCGGTGGCTCCGCGCCATGGATATAGTTTGTTGGTGATGCCATTTTTTGTTGGATTTATATGGCCTCAAATGCTGCTGCTATAATACTTGAGTTCTGCAATGTATGTTCTATTATGTTGTCACTTATAGGTCAACTAGATTAGACTTTCATTTGACACAATTTTATTTGGATTAATTTGTAGCAACCTCATGTTTATTGTTGTTTTATACTAGTACTTTGTTATTCTCATTGTAAGCACAATAAGATTTAAGGATTTTGGAAAGCAGTGTAATTTGTTTTTAAGTTTCTTCTACTATCTATTTATCTACAAATGCTAATGTTGTTGTGAATATGGTAGGTATGATTGGGTAGCAGGCTACTGGTGATGTCCATCAAAATCCGCCATGAAATATAGTTGCCATCAGGAGAGTCGACGACAAGAACACGAGTGAACACCTTAGTAGTTTATATTTTTGTTGATGTAAATTGGATTGAACCAGTCCTAATCCTTGGTGGTATATATTGTGTCAATATATGTTTGTATATTATCATTTCATGGAGGATATGATAAATTGCGTTGGAAATATTGTACTTTGGAAATATTTGTGTAACGTATGATTTGGAAATATTGTTTGGTCCAAAATCGGATTATGATTTACAGGACACATTATGCTGAAAGTGTATTTGATCAAAATTGGGCTGTGAAAGAAATGGATGGGACCAAATTTAAATTGATCCTAAATCCATGACAGTTCCTGTGACAAAAATAGTGGTCCACGTAGGTAGCCAAGTCATTCCACGTGGCATTGGTCCATGACGGTCTGTTCTGTCACAGCCTAGTTTGGGCTTGGGCGGGCCTGAGGTAGTTCCATGACGGCCAAGAACCGTCATGGAAGCTACAATGGCAATTATGACGTGATTACATGACGGATTTCAAGTCCGTCATGGATGGGCACACATGACAGATTTTGGATGATCTGTGACAGCTAAGGACCGTCACGTATTAACAGATTTCTTGTATGTAGCTCTGAATTTCTTCCCACCTTTTGTACTGCTAGCGCCGGAGCGGCGGCAACTCTCTTCCACCGTTGATGAGGCGGGGGAGTGCGCTGACGCGCCGGAGGAGGAGGAGAGCCCGCTGACGCGCCGAGGATGGCTGCGGCGGCGGAGACGGCTGACGCGCCGGAGACAGCTGAGGCGGAGGAGGATCTGCTGAGGGGCCTCCTCCGTTTGAGTCCACTGAGGCGGCGGAGACGGCTGACGCGCTGGAGATGACTCAGGCAGTGGAGATAGCAGAGCTAGACGGTGAGGAGGAGTCCGCTGAGGATCTGCTGAGTCTGCTGAGGCGGCGTCCAGTTTGGAAGCTTGATGTGCTCCTTTCTCCATAGACATGTACTCCTTAAGGCATTTTCCAGAAGACATCTCCCCTTCACCTGTAGGGTACTCAAGCTCCAGCCCCTCAAATCCTTCCATTATTTCATCCACCTCGACAATAACAAAATCATGGAATCGGACGGCAATGGAAAGTTCCCTCAACTCGAGGAGGTAAGACAGAGCCGACCACCACCTTCACCGTCAGGTTATGGCATTTCGCCATTAGCACACATGTTCATTCTCGTGATACTATCCACAGGGTAGCGAGGGAGCCATGATATCAGGCTGAATGAGCTCCGTGGAAGCCACGCAGCTTCTTCGCTAAGATGGTGGGGTAGCTTCGGGGGCAGCGTCGAACGAAGGATCTTCGTGCCGCTGAGATGATTGGTCGGTAGCTCGCTGGCTCTAAGTTCCTCTAGTTTCGCTAATCTTGCATTGATTTCTGCAATTCGCTTGCTTCCACTTTCTCTTTCTCTCTCGGCTTCTATAACAACCGTTGTCGGGAAACCCATGCACCCACGGAATGGAGCTGATGGCTCGTGTTCGTCCACGGTGTTTAGGATTCCCGAGGGCCTCTGTCAGCTCGTGCTTCTCTCTGTCCGGAATGAACGTCCCTTCCTGCGCTGCCTTGATTGCTTCCTCAAGCTTCGTGACGGGTATTGCAAGTTGATCGTTCGTCCAAACACACTTCCCTGATTCTGGGTCCAAAGTTCCACCAACCCCTAAGAACCAGTCCTTGCCCGATCTGGCCAGTGCAATGTCGCTGGTTGGACCCCTGTAGCAAGCAGGTCTTGCTCAGCTTTGTCCCATGTAGGCCGGGCTTTGCTGTAGCACCGACCCCGTACTATGGTGATACTTCTTATTTGCAGCATTTTGCTTGTTTGTCAGTGACCTTAGCTTAGCCTTCTCCAATTTCTTGTAGGCCACAAATGCGGGCGGTGATCTCTTATCTTCTCATATTGACCGATGAATTCTGGAGTCTCGTCTTTGGTCGACAAACTTTTTCTTCAAATCTTTCTTTCAGTTCTTGAATAGTTCTGCCATCTTTTAAGGCAGACACCTTGACCTTTCGCTGATAACTGGGTTATTCGGATCCTCCTCTGGCGGTAGGCTGAAATTATCGTCAGCGAGTCCAAAGATCATCTTTCAGTCTATCTTGGACATAAGAAACATCAGGGTCCTTCTTCTTATTTCATTCTGGATGCTGATCAAGACGATGTCCCTAACAATAACTCTGCCTGATGTATAAATTTGGTCTTGGTCTGCTTGGGAGCAATCGGTTGGCCATCTCAAGCGATTTCTTCGATCGTGTAACTTTCATCCTGGCCCAACTTTTTCTTCGGGCCTCGTCTCCTTACCGAAGTTTGGCTCGATCCAGAGGGCTAAAAGAAGAAAGAAGCGTCAATATATATACCTCGCCGGACTTGCAACAGTTAAGGCTCCCTTCTCCGTGGATCTCGGAGCCGTCAGATCTCCTTCCTCCTCCATTGGATCACCGGAGCCGTCATGATCTCCTTCCTCCTCCATTGTTGGATCACCGGAGCTGTCATGATCTCCTTCCTCACCATCAGTGTCATGAGAAAACGACAAGGTGATATCACCTCCGTCGTGATTATATCCCAACAACTCTACTTTTTCTAAGTCTCTGTCCATAGTTTCTGCAAACATTACAAACATGGCAATATACAACCATGAGAGATGGGATTAGTGGCAAACATAGACCTAATCACAACAGGAATCATATGCATA
Organism: Thinopyrum elongatum; assembly: GCA_011799875.1. Classification (NCBI taxonomy): domain Eukaryota; kingdom Viridiplantae; phylum Streptophyta; class Magnoliopsida; order Poales; family Poaceae; genus Thinopyrum; species Thinopyrum elongatum. The sequence continues at coordinate 533,095,602 of CM022297.1, forward strand.
TGAGCAATGGATTAGTGGCAAACATCATGCAAAGTTCACAAGTTTATAACAGTCAGTTTCAGACGATCGTCGAGGACTCCTCCCCCTGATGTCTGATGAGTCGTCCTATGTTTTGAGAGAGGATACTTGCGGACGCCTCTCTCATGGTCGTAAGGATACTTGCGGACCCCCCCCTCCATGTTGAAGTTATTGGGATATGTTGAATTCCCGAGAGAGTTAGGGGTGTTCTAACGCGGCACTACACGATATAGGTGAAGGGGGATAATATCCGGGAATGTTTTCCCGAAGTCTGCATTTTCGGACAGATGAACCGGTGGGGGACGGTTCCAGGTTCGCTATGCTAGCTGCTTGTGATAGACGAACAGAGGGCATATTCGGATTTGTCATATTTTTCTGATCGATATTTCTATATAAATTATTTTCATCGGGGTTACGGTTAATTTTCTATGAATTTCTAAAATTTACCAATATCCTGAAAATTCTTAACGATTGCAACTTAGAGCAAGATATAGACATACACAGCAAGATTACAAGGCAACCAGAGGCATGGCATCAAAGAACAAACATAGAGCAAATCACACGAAGTAACCGCATGCATATGAGCTATAGATTAGTGGCTATCATCAAGCAAACATTGAATTATAACAGTTTTAGACTTAGTGAAATATGGGATAGCAGACACAGCTTAACGATTGCAACTTTAGAGAAGATATAGACATGTTACAGCAAGATGACATGGCAATCGGAGCATGGCATCAAAGTACACATTACATAGAGCAAATCATACGAAGGAACCACATGCATATGAGCTATTGATTAGTGGCTATCATCAAGCAAACATTGAATCGATTAATAGTTTCAGACAGTGAAATATGGGCATAGCAGATTCGTACACGATTCACTTTTGCAACGAAGATTATGACATGTAGATGAATCTAAACAGAATGCAATTGACACCATCATGTAGAGCAAAGAGAGTACATCAACTTTCATATACAAATCATCTCCATCGGGTACACGATTACAGAGATACAAGCATCATGAAATTGCAAAAAAGGAAACAAAAGAGCGGCCGGAGCCGGAGGGCGCCATGAGGGCGGGGGGCGGGGCGGGGGGGGAGCGGGGCGGAGGAGGGGAGGCTCGGGGGAGATGCATACGAGGGAGCGCGCTTCGGATGCGACGGCGAGGAGGAGGAGCGGATGGGCAGCGGGAGGGGGGGAGGGGGGGGCGGGGGGGAGAGGCACTCGGAGGGGGGGGCGGCGGGGAGGAGGAGCGGGAGGGGGGGGGGGGGGAGGTCCGGCAGGAGGAGGGGGAGGGGGAGGCGAGCAGCAGAAGTCGAGGGGGAGGGAGTGGCATCGGGAGGTGAGGGGGGAAATTCTCTAAGTGTTGGCTATTACCCAGGGCTTTAGTCCGGTTGGTGGCTCGAGGGACGAAAAGCCGTCCCGGTTCGAGCACCAACCGGATTAAAGCTCCTTTCAGCAGCTGATAGGCGCGGGAAGCAAAGGGCTTAGTCCCGTGTTGGCTCGAACCGGGACGAAAGACCTTTCGTCCCGGTCGAGCCACCACCGGGACTAAAGCCCGTTGCTGCCGCATCCACTAGTTTAGTCCCACCTCGTCGTTGAGAGGGGCTCGGAGTGGTTTATAAGCGCTGCTGCCACTACTCTCGAGTTCCTCTCAACTGCAGGCAGTACATGCCTATTTGACACCCTATTGGGCCTGCTTGCATTGCGGGCCTGCATCCTGGCCCATTTCTAGGGTTTCTAGTCGTATGCAGGCCGTGGTGGCAAGAGGGAGGCCTTCATTTTTTATTTTTTTGCATTGTTATGTTTTAATTTTTAATGTTATTTTTTTGCATAGTTATTTTTAATTATATAATTTTAGTTGCATAAATTTTATATAATTTTAGTTGCATAAATTTTATATATTTTAGTTGCATAAGTTTTATTTTTTATTGATTCTTTTAGTTGATTCCTTTTGTTATTAGAGTTTTATAAAAGCTTTTTAGTTTTCTATTAAAGTTTGTAACAAAAATACTTTATGAAAATTGTTTCTATTAAAGATTTTAAGAAATAAATTCTTTGATAATTTTAGTTAATATTATTTGATTCTTTTTAGTTGATTCTTTTTGCTATTGAAGAATATTATATTTAATTGATTCTTTTTAGTTCATTTTTTTTGCTATTAGAGTTTTATAAAAGCTTTTTAGTTCATTCTTTTTGCTATTAGGGTTTTATAAAAGCTTTTTAATTCATTCTTTTTGCTATTAGTTTATTCTTTGAGCTAAATGACCCTGAAATTGAAAAGCAGTACAAATGAACTCTGAAAAGGTTAAAAGTTGGCATGGTATCATCATTTCACCCACATAGCATGTGCTAAAAAGTTAAGAGGGTTAAGACAAAAACTGGATGCACTTCGTGTACAAAATGGACAATCTCTTTCGAAGTATCAGGGTTTCGGACGAAAACTCATCTGTTACAAAGGCATTTCATTTTTTAACTTATTTCAACTCCAGACTTTTTGTGCATTCAACATGCATCATTCAAAACCACATCATCAATTTTTAACCCTTTCTGGCTTCATTTGCTATTTTTCTTGATTTACTGATTTTTTTAGCTAAATGACCCTGAAATTGAAAAGCAGTACAAATGAACTTGAAAGGTTAAAAGTTGGCAGGTATCATCATTTCACCCACATAGCATGTGATAAAAAGTTGAGAGGGTTACGGCAAAAATTGGATGCACTTCGTGTACAAAATGGACAATCTCTTTCGAAGTATCAGGGTTTCGGACGAAAACTCATCTGTTACAAAGGCACTTCATTTTTTCTAACTAATTTCAACTCCAGACTTTTTGTGCGTTCAACATGCACCATTCAAAGCCACATCATCAATTTTCAACCCTTTCTGACTTTATTTGCTATGTTTCATGCATTTACTGATTTTTTAGCTAAATGACCCTGAAATTGAAAAGCAGTACAAATGAACTCTGAAAAGGTTGAAAGTTGGCATGGTATCATCATTTCACCCACATAGCATGTGCTAAAAAGTTGAGAGGGTTACGGCAAAAACTGGATGGACTTCGTGTACAAAATGGACAATCTCTTTCGAAGTATCAGGGTTTCGGACGAAAACTCATCTGTTACAAAAGGCATTTCATTTTTTAACTTATTTCAACTCCAGACTTTTTGTGCATTCAACATGCACTATTCAAAGCCACATCATCAATTTTCAACCCTTTCTGACTTCATTTGCTATTTTTCATGCATTTACTGATTTTTTTAGCTAAATGACCCTGAAATTGTAAAGCAGTACAAATGAACTTTGAAAAGGTTGAAAGTTGGCATGGTATCATCATTTCACCCACATAGCATGTGCTAAAAAGTTGACAGAGTTACTACAAAAACTGGATGCACTTCGTGTACAAAATGGACAATCTCTTTCGAAATATCAGGGTTTCGGACGAAAACTCATCTGTTACAAAAGGCATTTCATTTCTTGACATGTAACTGCAGTGATATTCTAGATAAAAGCCATCATCAGAATAGTTGTGGAGAGAAAGTCTTCACTTTTTTTTCGCGTGTGTCCTTTGCTTATTGCGTCGTAACCATGGATAATCTTCATCGTTTAACAGGATGCTTGGGTCAGCCTTCACTTTGAAGGGAGGAATTTCATGAAACTTTTCATAATCTTCAGACATGTCTGTCTTGCCCTCCACTCCCACGATGTCTCTTTTCCCTGAAAGAACTATGTGACGCTTTGGCTCATCGTATGATGTATTCGCTTCCTTATCTTTTCTTTTTCTCGGTTTGGTAGACATGTCCTTCACATAGAAAACCTGCGCCACATCATTGGCTAGGACGAATGGTTCGTCTGTGTACCCAAGATTGTTCAGATCCACTGTTGTCATTCTGTACTGTGGGTCTACCTGTACCCCGCCTCCTGACAGATTGACCTATTTGTGCTGAAACAAAGGGACCTTAAAATCATGTCCATAGTCAAGTTCCCATATGTCCACTATGTAACCATAATATGTGTCCTTTCCCCTGTTGGTTGCTGCATCAAAACGGACACCACTATTTTGGTTGGTGCTCTTTTGATCTTGGGCGATTGTGTAAAATGTATTCCCATTTATCTCGTACCCTTTGTAAGTTAATAGAGTTGAAGATGGTGTCCTGACCAACGAGTACAGCTCATCTCCAACAGTGGTGTCACCCATGAGATGTGTTTGCAACCAACTGCCGGAAGTCCTGATGTGTTCACATGTAATCCAGTCGTCACATTGCTCCGGGTGTTGGGAGCGCAGAATATTCTTGTGTTCATTGACATACGGGGTCACCAAGGTAGAATTCTGTAGAACTGTGTAGTGTGCTTGAGCCCAAGAATGCCCGTCCCTACATATTATTGAGTGCTCTCCTAGCGTGCCTTTTCCAGTCAGTCTCCCCTCATACCGCGATTGAGGGACACCAATCGGCTTAAGGTCAGGAATGAAGTCAACACAAAACCCAATGACCTCCTCTGTTTGTCGGCCCATGGAGATGCTTCCTTCTGGCCTAGCACGGTTACGAACATATTTCTTTAAGACTCCCATGAACCTCTCAAAGGGGATCATATTGTGTATAAATACAGGGCCCAGAATGGCAATCTCGTCGACTAGATGAACTAAGACGTGCATCATGATATTGAAGAAGGATGGTGGGAACACCAGGTCGAAACTGACAAGGCATTGCACCAAATCATTCTTTAACCTTGGTAGGATTTCTGGATCGATTACCTTCTGGGGGATTGCATTGAGGAATGCACATAGCTTCACAATGGCTAATCGAACGTTTTCTGGTAGAAGCCCCCTCAATGCAACCGGAAGCAGTTGCGTCATAATCACGTGGCAGTCATTAGACTTTAGGTTGTGGAACTTTTTCTCTGCCATATTTATTATTCCCATTATATTGGACGAGAAGCCAGACGGGACCTTGATACTGAGCAGGCATTCAAAGAAGATTTCCTTCTCTTCTTCGGTAAGAGCGTAGCTGGCAGGACCTTGATACTGCTTTGGATGCATGCGGTATTTTTCGTGCACACGTTGATGGTCCTCCCGTGCCTCCGTTGTATCTTTTCTCTTCCCATACACGCGCAAGAAGCCTAGCAGGTTCACGCAAAGATTCTTCGTCACGTGCATCACTTCGATTACAGAGCGGACCTCTAGGTCTTTCCAATAGGGTAGGTCCCAAAATATAGATTTCATCTTCCACGTGGGTGCACGTCCCTCAGCGTCATTCGGAACAGATTGTCCGCTAGGACTCTTTCCAAAGATTACTTGTAAATCATTGACCATATCAAGTATGTGATCACCAGTACGGAGGGCGGGCTTCTTCCGGTGATCCGCCTCACCTTTGAAATGCTTGCCTTTCTTTCGACATTGATGGTTGGTCGAAAGAAATCGACGATGTCCCAGGTACACATTCTTCCGGCATTTGTCCAAATATATATTTTCGGTGTCATCTAAATAGTGCGTGCATGCGTGGTATTCCTTGTTTGTCTATCCTGAAAGGTTACTGAGAGCAGGGCAATCATTGATGGTTACAAACAACAACGCATGTAGGTCAAATTCCTTCTGATTGGGCTCATCCCACACACGTACACCTTTTCCATTCCATAGCTGTAAAAGTTCTTCAACTAATGGCCTTAGGTACACATCAATGTCGTTGCCGGGTTGCTTAGGGCCTTGGATGAGCACTGGCATCATAATGAACTTCCGCTTCATGCACAACCAAGGTGGAAGGTTATAGATACATAGAGTCACGGGCCAGGTGCTATGATTGCTGCTCTGCTCCCCAAAAGGATTAACGTCATCCGCGCTTAAACCAAACCATACGTTCATTGCGTCACCTGCAAAGTCCCCCCACGTTCTCTCGATTTTTCTCCACTGCGACCCGTCAGCGGGTGCTCTCAACTTTCCGTCTTTTTACGGTCATCTTTGTGCCATCGCATCAACTTGGCATGCTTTTTGTTTCTAAACAGACGTTTCAACCATGGTATTATAGGAGCATACCACATCACCTTGGCAGGAACCCTCTTCCTGGGGCGCTCGCCCTCAACATCATCAGGGTCATCTCGTCTGATCTTATACCGCAATGCACCGCATACCGGGCATGCGTTCAAATCCTCGTACTCACCGCGGTAGGGGATGCAGTCATTAGGGCATGCATGTATCTTCTGCACCTCCAATCCTAGAGGGCATAGAACATTCCTTGTTTCGTACGTACTGTCGGGCAATTCGTTATCCTTTGGAAGCTTATTCTTCATTATTTCCAGTAGCTTACCAAATCCGTTGTCAGATACACCATGGTCTGCCTTCCATTGCAGTAATTCCAGTGTGGTACCGAGCTTTGTGTTGTCATCTTCGCAATTTGGGTACAACCCTTTTTTGTGATCCTCTAACATGCGATCGAACTTCAACTTCTCCCTTTCACTTTGGCATTGTTTTTCGCATCAACAATGACCCAGCGAAGATCATCATCGGGCAAATCATCTGGTGCCTCTTGATCGTTCAGGGGGACAGTTGTCATCATCCTCTTCTTCTTTATTGTCTTCCATCATAACCTCTCTTTCTCCAAGCTTGGTCCAAACATTATAGTGTGGCATGAAACCCTTCTCAAGCAGGTGGACGTGAAGGGTTTTCGAGGAAGAGTGATCCTTCGTATTCTCACAGACAGTACATGGACAATACATAAAACCATTCTGCTTATTTGCCTCAGCCACATCGAGAAATTTATGCAGGCCCTCAATATACTCGAAGGTGTGTCGGTCACCGTACATCCATTGCCGGTTCATCTGCGTGCATTATATAACTAAGTGTATCAAAACCCATTACAGAACATCATGAATAGAGAAGTGACAAAATTAATACAAGTTCATCGTCATATTAAAACCAAAGTACAGTAGTGATCAAATGTTATTACTGAAAAAATAAATACATAAAGTTCATACATAGTTCTCATAGAACAACATATAGCTCTCTAGAGCATATAATTAAAACATACATTGAAACTATGTAAAACATTTAAATGCAACAACAAATGCGATTGTAATCGCAACTAAGGAAACAATTGATCCAACAGCATAATGATACCAAGCCTCAGTATCAATGTCATATTTTCTAATCTTTCTAATCTTCAAGCGCATTGCATCCATCTTAATCTTGTGATCATCGACGACATCGGCAACATGCAACTCCAATTTCATCTTCTTCTCCTCAATTCTTTTAAAAAATTTCTTCAAGTAATTGTTTTCTTTTTTAACTAAATTTAACCTCTCGACAAGAGGGTCAGTTAGAATTTTCGATTCACATACCTCCTAGGTAAAAACATCTATGTCACGTTGGTCGGCATAATTATCATAAACACTAAATGAAACAAATAGTTATAAAAGATAATATACCACATCCGAATCATAGACAGGACGAGGGCCGACGGGGGCGGATACCAAAACCATGGCACTATATAATAACAAACAATAATAAAAGTAAGAAAATTATAAAAGTATCTATCTAAATCATACAAGTAAAAAAAATTCTTCTAGAAAGAAGATAAGAACAAGAGGCTCACCACGGTGGTGCCGGCGACGAGATCGGCGTGGGCGATCGACGGCGGTGACGACGGGGACGGGACGGGACGGACCGCCAAATCTAGACAAATCTTGAGGAAAATGGAGTTTGGAGGTCGAGCTTGGAGAGGAGAAAGCTTAAGTGTGGCTCGAGCATTTCATCGAACACCTCATGTGCATAGGAGGTGAGAGCAGAGCAGCACACACCTCCCACACGCCGGCCGGCCAAAAAACAGAGCAGTGAGCGGGCAGGAGAGAGCATATATATAGACATCTCTTTAGTCCCGGTTGGTGGCTGGAACCGGGATAGAAGCCTGCTCTTTAGTCCCGGTTCCAGCCACCAACCGGGACTAAAGGGGCTACGTCAGGGGCGAGGCCCTTTGGTCCCGGTTCGTGTCTGGAACCGGTACCAAAGGGGTCAGACGAACCGGGACCTATGGCCCCCGAGGCCCGGCTGGCGCCCTGGCCTCACGAACCGGGACTGATGCATCCATTGGTCCCGGTTCGTAAGAGAATCGAGATTAGTGCTTTTATCTGGCCTGGACCAAAGCCCTGTCTTCTAGTAGTGCGGACTACATAATAAATTTTCGTCGAGATTTCATGAACATGCTTGAGAATGTATCCTGTAAACCCGACTGAATATTTTTTTGCGATGAGAATTGGATCGGCATTGATCTCTTGCCGTGTGGAAGCATGATAAACAAGGTTCCAAGTGTCACAACTCAACCACGCCATATATAACGGTTCCACAATTCACCATTGTTTTTTTACAATAATGAAATTATCTAGCAACTTGCTCCATGAGATGTGCGTTCAGCTTCCACATTCCACAATTCCCTAAGTGGGATCAGGTTAATTATCTGTTGGGCAGATACGGTTTGTGGTGGCGTCCTCTGTCGCATGTGACATGAGCACGCATGATAGTTCTATATACTCCCTCCGATCATTTTTTGTCTGCATATAACTTTTGGTCGAAGTCAAAGTATTTCTACTTTGACCAAATTTATAGGAAAAGGTATCAACATTCGCAATGACAAATCATTATAAAATGTAGTTTCACAATGTATATGGTTGGCATTGTAGATGTTGATATGTTTTAATATAAATTTGGTCAAACTTTGAAAAGTTTGGCGGACTACATAACAAATTTAATATGCGGAGTAAAAAAGACAGGAGGGAGTATCATACGAACATCCTTATATTCAGACACGCGAGCATGTTACGCGTGTCAATTAGCTTTCTGTACTGGTGTTAGGATTAGGTTAGTGGTTGCAAGTGCTGAGTCGGAGCCCATAAAAAAAAGTGCCGAGTTAGAGACATGTTGTACATACTCAAAAGAGGTTGGCCGAATTGATCGATAAGCCCGATGAAGAATGGCAGGCGCCACTCCTCGCCATGTGAACTCACGAGAGCCCCAAAACAACGTGAATAAAAAAATTCTTCAATAGTATAAATTATTAGATTGATGATATGACAAACTAGATAATAAATTTGTCGTCGAGACTTGATTAAGGCCCTCGAGAATATAACCCATGAACTGAAAAAAGTTTGTGATCGACATCGATCACTTGTGGTGAGTAAATAGGCAATTTTTCGACTAATTTAATCCATGAATAGATGACTAGCATGACATTGACAGAATGAACAACATACTGATACTGATCTAGACAAGCACGTACTACGCAAACAATAGACAGATCTACACATAATGCTAGTACTGCTAATACGGAAATAATTAGGAGAGGGATAAACGCGTTATACCCTCCAATAGGCCATGCAGAAGCCGCCGCGGCGGTGGCGGCAGCAGCGGCGTCCTCGGCGGCCTTCTTGTCGGCCTCGAGCTTCTCGGCGGTGAGACGGTCGGCATCGGACTGAGACATGGTGATAATGAAGGCGATGCGGACGTAGAGGAAGTAGAGGATCGGAGGCGAGCAGTCGCGTGGTCGCTTCCCAAAAACCTATTCGCCCCTCTCCCGTACAGGATCCGGAGAGGCGGGGTTTCGGAGACCTCCTCTCCCGTCGACCGTGTACGCGGCGGACGGGATGGGATCACCTGCGGCAGCAGCAGCAATGGAACGTGCAAAGGTGCAAGTATCTGGCTCCCCATGCGCCTCCCCACTATATATAGGAGTAGAGGGGTTGTTGGCCAAGGGGGAGGAAGGAAATCCCTCCTTTCTTTTCCCCACCGATCGCTATCCCCTTTTCTAGGGATCTTGATCTTATCCCTTCGAGATATGATCCTATTCCTTGTAAAGGGAGAATCTTGATCTTATCCCTTCGGGATATGATCATATTGAAGGAAATATGCCCTAGAGGCAATAATAAAGTTATTATTTTATTTTCTTATGTCATGATAAATGTTTATTATTCATGCTAGAATTGTATTAACCGGAAACTTGATACATGTGTGAATACATAGACGAAATAGAGTGTCACTAGTATGCCTCTACTTGACTAGCTCGTTAGTCAAAGATGGTTATGTTTCCTAACCATAGACATGAGTTGTCATTTGATTAACGGGATCACATCATTAGGAGAATGATGTGATTGACTTGACCCATTCCGTTAGCTTAGCACTTGATCGTTTAGTATGTTGCTATTGCTTTCTTCATGACTTATACATGTTCCTATGACTATGAGATTATGCAACTCCCGTTTACCGGAGGAACACTTTGTGTGCTACCAAACGTCACAACGTAAATGGGTGATTATAAAGGTGCTCTACAGGTGTCTCCGAAGGTACTTGTTGAGTTGGCATATATCGAGATTAGGATTTGTCACTCCGATTGTCGGAGAGGTATCTCTGGGCCCACTCGGTAATACACATCACTATAAGCCTTGCAAGCATTGTAACTAATGAGTTAGTTGCGGAATGATGTATTACAGAACGAGTAAAGAGACTTGCCGGTAACGAGATTGAACTAGGTATTGAGATACCGACGATCGAATCTCGGGCAAGTAACATACCGATGACGAAGGGAACAACGTATGTTGTTATGCGGTTTGACCGATAAAGATCTTCGTAGAATATGTGGGAGCCAATATGAGCATCCAGGTTCCGCTATTGGTTATTGACCGGAAACGTGTCTCGGTCATGTATACATAGTTCTCGAACCCGTAGGGTCCGCACGCTTAACGTTCGGTGACGATCGGTATTATGAGTTTATGTGTTTTTATGTACCGAAGGTAGTTCGGAGTCCCGGATGAGATCGGAGACATGACAAGGAGTCTCGAAATGGTCGAGACGTAAAGATCGATATATTGAACGACTATATTCGGACTTCGGAAAGGTTCCGAGTAATTCGGGTATTTTTCGGAGTACCGGAGAGTTACGGGAATTCGCCGGGGAGTATATGGGCCTTATTGGGCTTTAGGGGAAAGAGAGAGGGGAGGCTGCGCGCCCCCCCCCCCCCCCCCCCCAAGGCTTAGTCCGAATTGGACTAGGGGGAGGGGCGGCGCCCCCTCCTTCCTTCTCTTCTCTTTTCCCTTTCCTTCTCTCCTACTCCTACTACATGGAAGGGGGGGAATCCTACTCCCGGTGGGAGTAGGACTCCCCAGGGCGCGCCATAGAGAGGGCCGGCCCCTCCCCTCCTCCACTTCTTTATATACGTGGCCAGGGGGCACCCCATAGACAAAACAAGTTGATCATTGATCTCTCTTAGCCGTGTGCGGTGCCCCCTCCACCATAATCCACCTCGGTCATATCGTAGCGGTGCTTAGGCGAAGCCCTGCGTCGGTAGCATCATCATCACCGTCATCACGCCGTCGTGCTGACGGAACTCTCCCTCGAAGCTCTGCTGGATCGGAGATCGTGGGACGTCATCGAGCTGAACGTGTGCTGAACTCGTAGGTGCCGTGCATTCAGTACTTGGATCAGTCGGATCGTGAAGACGTACGACTACATCAACCGCGTTGTCATAAAGCTTCCGCTTTCGGTCTACGAGGGTACGTGGACACACTCTCCCCTCTCGTTGCTATGCATCACCATGATCCTGCATGTGCGTAGGAATTTTTTGAAATTACTACGTTCCCCAATAGTGGCATCCGAGCCTGGTCTATGCGTAGATGTTATATGCACGAGTAGAACACAAGTGAGTTGTGGGCGATACAAGTCATACTGCTTACCAGCATGTCACACTTTGTTTCGGCGGTATTGTTGGATGAAGCGGCCCGGACCGACATTACGCGTACGCTTACGCGAGACTGGTTTTACCGCCGTGCTTTGCACACAGGTGACTAGCGGGTGTCAGTTTCTCCAACTTTAGTTGAACCGAGTGTGGCTACGCCCGGTCCTTGTGAAGGTTAAAACAGCACTAACTTGACGAACTATCGTTGTGGTTTTGATGCGTAGGTAAGAACGGTTCTTGCTCAGCCCGTAGCAGCCACGTAAAACTTGCAACAACAAAGTAGAGGACGTCTAACTTGTTTTTGCAGGGCATGTTGTGATGTGATATGGTCAAGACATGATGCTATATTTTGTTGTATGAGATGATCATGTTTTGTAACTGAGTTATCGGCAACTGGCAGGAGCCATATGGTTGTCGCTTTATTGTATGCAATGCAATCGCCCTGTAATTGCTTTACTTTATCACTAAGCGGTAGCGATAGTCGTAGAAGCAATAGTTGGCGAGACGACAACGATGCTACGATGAAGATCAAGGTGTCGCGCCAGTGACGATGGTGATCATGACGGTGCTTCGGAGATGGAGATCACAAGCACAAGATGATGATGGCCATATCATATCACTTATATTGATTGCATGTGATGTTTATCCTTTATGCATCTTATTTTGCTTTGTTTGACGGTAGCATTATAAGATGATCTCTCACTAAATTTCAAGGTAAAAGTGTTCTCCCTGAGTATGCACCGTTGCCAAAGTTCATCGTGCCGAGACACCACGTGATGATCGGGCGTGATAAGCTCAACGTTCATCTACAACGGGTGCAAGCCAGTTTTGCACACGCAGAATACTCGGGTTAAACTTGACGAGCCTAGCATATGCAGATATGGCCTCGAAACACTGAGACCGAAAGGTCGAGCGTGAATCATATAGTAGATATGATCAACATAGTGATGTTCACCATTGAAAACTACTCCATTTCACGTGATGATCGGTTATGGTTTAGTTGATTTGGATCACGTGATCACTTAGATGATTAGAGAGATGTCTATCTAAGTGGGAGTTCTTGAGTAATATGATTAATTGAACTTTAATTTATCATGAACTTAGTCCTGGTAGTATTTGCAAATTATGTTGTAGATCAATAGCTCGCGTATAGCTCCCCTGTTTTATTTTTGATATGTTCCTAGAGAAAACTAAGTTGAAAGATGATAGTAGCAATGATGCGGTCTGGTTCCGTGATCTGAGGATTATCCTCATTGCTGCACAAAAGAATTATGTCCTTGATGCACCGCTAGGTGACAGACCTATTGCAAGAGCAGATGCAAACGTTATGAACGTTTAGCAAGCTCGATGTGATGACTACTTGATAGTTTAGTGCGCCATGATTTACGGCTTAGAATCGGGACTTCAAAAACGTTTTGAAACGCCACGGAGCATATGAGATGTTCCAAAGAGATGAAATTGGTATTTCAGACTCATGCCCGTGTCGAGAGGTATGAGACCTCTGACAAGTACTTTGCCTACAAGATGGAGGAGAATAGCTCAATCAGTGAGCATGTGCTCAGAATGTCTGAGTACTACAGTTGCTTGAATCAAGTGGGAGTTGATCTTCCGGATAAGATAGTAATTGACAGAATTCTCTAGTCACTATCACCAAGTTACTGGAACTTCGTGATGAACTATAATATGCAAGGGATGACAAAAACGATTCCCGAGCTCTTCGTGATGCTGAAATCAACGAAGGTAGAAATCAAGAAAGAGCATCAAGTGTTGATGGTTAACAAGACCACTAGTTTCAAGAAAAGGGCAAAGGAAAGAAGGGGAACTTCAAGAAGAATAGCAAGCAAGTTGCTACTCCCGGGAAGAAGCCCAAGTCTGGACCTAAGCCTGAAACTGAGTGCTTCTACTGTAAAGGGACTGGGCACTGGAAGTGGAACTGCCCCAAGTATTTGGCGGATAAGAAGAATGGCAAAGTGAACAAAAGTATATTTGATATACATGTTATTGATGTGTATTTTACTAGTGTTCATAGTAGCCCCTGGGTATTTGATACTGGTTCAGTTGCTAACATTAGTAACTCAAAACAGGAGTTGCAAAATGAACAGAGACTAGTTAATGACGAGGTGACGATGTGTGTTGGAAGTGATTCCAAGGTTGATAAGATCACCATCGCACACTCCCTCTATTTTCGGGATTAGTGTTGAACCTAAATAAATGTTATTTGGTGTTTGCGTTGAGCATGAATATGATTGGATCATGTTTATTGCAAAATAAATGTTATTTGGTGTTTGCGTTGAGCATGAATATGATTGGATCATGTTTATTGCAATACGGTTATTCATTTAAGTCAGAGAATAATTGTTGTTATGTTTACATGAATAAAAACCTTCTATGGTCATACACCCAATGTAAATGGTTTATTGAATCTCGATCGTAGTGATACACATATTCATAATATTGAAGCCAAAAGATGCAAAGTTAGTAATGATAGTGCAACTTATTTGTGGCACTACCGTTTAGGTCATATTGGTGTAAAGCGCATGAAGAAACTCCATACTAATGGACTTTTGGAATCACTTGATTATGAATCACTTGATGCTTGCGAACCATGCCTCATGGGCAAGATGACTAAAACTCCGTTCTCCGGAACAATGGAGCGAGCTACGGACTTATTGGAAATAATACATACCGATGTATGCGGTCCGATGAGTATTGAGGCTCGCGGCGGGTATCGTTATTTTCTGACCTTCACAGATGATTTGAGCAGATATGGGTATATCTACTTAATAAAACACAAGTCTGAAACATTTGAAAAGTTCAAAGAATTTCAGAGTGAAGTAGAAAATCATCGTAATAAGAAAATGAAGTTTCTACGATCTGATTGCGCAGGCAAATATTTGAGTTACGAGTTTGGTCTTCATTTAAAATGTGGAATAGTTTCTTAACTCATGCCTCCTGGAACACCACAGCGTAATGGTGTGTCCGAACATCGTAATCGTACTTTATTAGATATGGTGCGATCTATGATGTCTCTTACCGATTTACCACTATCGTTTTGGGGTTATGCATTAGAGACAGCTGCATTCACGTTTAAAAGGGCACCGTCTAAATCCGTTGAGACGACACTGTATGAACTGTGGTTTAGCAGGAAACCTAAGATGTCATTTCTTAAAGTTTGGGGCTGCGATGCTTATGTGAAAAAGTTTCAACCTGATAAGCTCGAACCCAAATCGGAGAAAAGTGTCTTCATAGGATACCCAAAGGAGACTGTTGGGTACACCTTCTATCACAGATACAAAGGCAAGATATTCGTTTCTAAGAATGGATCCTTTCTAGAGAAGGAGTTTCTCTCGAAAGAAGTGAGTGGGAGGAAAGTAGAACTTGATGATGTAATTGTACCTTCTCCCGAATTAGAAAGTAGTTTATCACAGAAATCAGTTCCAGTGATGCCTACACTAATTAGTGAGGAAGTTAATGATAATGATCATGAAACTTCGGATCAAGTTGCTACCGAACCTCGTAGGTCAACCAGAGTACGTTCTGCTCCAGAGTGGTACGGTAATCCTGTTCTGGAAGTCATGTTACTAGACCATGACGAACCTACGAACTATGAGGAAGCGATGATGAGCCCAGATTCCGCAAAATGGCTTGAGGCCATGAAATCTGAGATGGGATCCATGTATGAGAACAAAGTGTAGACTTTGGTTGATTTGCCCGATGATCGGCAAGCCATAGAAAATAAATGGATCTTCAAGAAGAAGACTGACGCCGACGGTAATGTTACTGTCTACAAAGCTCGACTTGTTGCAAAAGGTTTTCGACAAGTTCAAGGAGTTGACTACGATGAGACCTTCTCACCCGTAGCGATGCTTAAGTCCGTTCGAATCATGTTAGCAATTGCCACATTTTATGAAATCTGGCAAATGGATGTCAAAAACTACATTCCTTAATGGAATTTTGAAAGAAGAAGTTGTATATGATGCAACCAGAAGGTTTTGTTAATCCTAAAGGTGCTAACAAAGTGTGCAAGCTCCAGCGATCCATCTATGGACTGGTGCAAGCATCTCGGAGTTGGAATATACGCTTTGATAAGGTGATCAAAGCATATGGTTTTATACAAACTTATGGTGAAGCCTGTATTTACAAGAAAGTGAGTGGGAGCTCTGTAGCATTTCTGATATTATATGTGGATGACATATTGCAGATTGGAAATGATATAGAATTTATGGATAGCATAGAAGGATACTTGAACAAGAATTTTTCAATAAAAGACCTCGGTGAAGCTGCTTAAGTAATGAGCATCAAGATCTATAGGGATAGATCGAGACGCTTAATAAGACTTTCACAAAGCACATACCTTGACAAAGTTTTGAAGGAGTTCAAAAAGTATCAGTCAAAGAAAGAGTTCTTGCCTGTATTCAAGGTATAAAGTTGAGTAAGACTCAAAGCAAGACCACGGCAGAAGATAGAGAGAGAATGAAAGTCATTCCCTATGCCTCAGCCATAGGTTCTATAAAGTATGCCATGCTATGTACCAGAACAGTTGTGTGCCTTGCTATAAGTTTAGCAATGAGGTACGATAGTGATCTAGGGATAGATCACTGGATAGCGGTCAAAGTTATCCTTAGTTACCTAAGAGGAGTAAGGAAATATTTCTCGGTTATGGAGGTGATAAAAGAGTTCGTCGTAAAAGGTTACGTCGATGCAAGCTTTTACACCGATCCAGATGACTCAGAGTCTCAAGCTGGATACATATTAAAAGTGGGAGCAATTAGCTAGAGTAGCTCTGTGCAGAGCATTGTAAACATAGAAATTTGCAAAATACATACGGATCTGAATGTGGTAGACCCGTTGACTAAACTTCTCTCACAAGCAAAACTTGATCACACCTTAGTACTCTTTGGGTGTTAAACACATGGCGATGTGAACTAGATTATTGACTCTAGTAAACCCTTTGAGTGTTGGTCACATAGCGATGTGAACTATGGGTGTTAATCACATGGTGATGTCAACTATTGGTGTTAAATCACATGGCGATGTGAACTAGATTATTGACTCTAGTGCAAGTGGGAGACTGAAGGA
This sequence comes from Thinopyrum elongatum, assembly GCA_011799875.1. NCBI lineage: Eukaryota > Viridiplantae > Streptophyta > Magnoliopsida > Poales > Poaceae > Thinopyrum > Thinopyrum elongatum. The sequence goes on from CM022297.1 coordinate 533,112,405, forward strand.
AATATGCCCTAGAGGCAATAATAAAGTTATTATTTTATTTCCTTATGTCATGATAAATGTTTATTATTCATGCTAGAATTGTATTAACCGGAAACTTGATACATGTGTGAATACATAGACAAAATAGAGTGTCACTAGTATGCCTCTACTTGACTAGCTCGTTAATCAAAGATGGTTATGTTTCCTAACCATAGACATGAGTTGTCATTTGATTAACGGGATCACATCATTAGGAGAATGATGTGATTGACTTGACCCATTCCGTTAGCTTAGCACTTGATCGTTTAGTATGTTGCTATTGCTTTCTTCATGACTTATACATGTTCCTATGACTATGAGATTATGCAACTCCCGTTTACCGGAGGAACACTTTGTGTGCTACCAAACGTCATAACATAAATGGGTGATTATAAAGATCCTTTACAGGTGTCTCCGAAGGTACTTGTTGAGTTGGCATATATCGAGATTAGGATTTGTCACTCCGATTGTCGGAGAGGTATCTCTGGGCCCACTCGGTAATACACATCACTATATGCCTTGCAAGCATTGTAACTAATGAGTTAGTTGCGGAACGATGTATTACGGAACGAGTAAAGAGACTTGCCGGTAACGAGATTGAACTAGGTATTGAGATACCGACGATCGAATCTCGGGCAAGTAACATACCGATGACAAAGGGAACAACGTATGTTGTTATGCGGTTTGACCGATAAAGATCTTCGTAGAATATGTGGGAGCCAATATGAGCATCCAGGTTCCGCTATTGGTTATTGACCGGAAACGTGTCTCGGTCATGTCTACATAGTTCTCGAACCCGTAGGGTCCGCACGCTTAACGTTCGGTGACGATCGGTATTATGAGTTTATGTGTTTTGATGTACCGAAGGTAGTTCGGAGTCCCGGATGAGATCGGAGACATGACGAGGAGTCTCGAAATGGTCGAGACGTAAAGATCGATATATTGGACGGCTATATTCGGACTTCGGAAAGGTTCCGAGTGATTCGGGTATTTTCCGGAGTACCGGAGAGTTACGGGAATTCGCCGGGGAGTATATGGGCCTTATTGGGCTTTAGGGGAAAGAGAGAGGGGAGGCTGCGCGCCCCCCAAGGCTTAGTCCGAATTGGACTAGGGGGAGGGGCGGCACCCCCTCCTTCCTTCTCTTCTCTTTTCCTTTTCCTTCTCTCCTACTCCTACTACATGGAAGGGGGGAATCCTACTCCCGGTGGGAGTAGGACTCCCCAGGGCGCGCCATAGAGAGGGCCGGCCCCTCCCCTCCTCCACTTCTTTATATACGTGGCCAGGGGGCACCCCATAGACAAAACTAGTTGATCATTGATCTCTCTTAGCCGTGTGCGGTGCCCCCCTCCACCATAATCCACCTCGGTCATATCGTAGCGGTGCTTAGGCGAAGCCCTGCGTCGGTAGCATCATCATCGTCATCACGCCGTCGTGCTGACGGAACTCTCCCTCGAAGCTCTGCTGGATCGGAGTTCGTGGGACATCATCGAGCTGAACGTGTGCTGAACTCGGAGGTGTCGTGCATTCGGTACTTGGATCGGTCGGATCGTGAAGACGTACGACTACATCAACCGCGTTGTCATAACGCTTCCGCTTTCGGTCTACGAGGGTACGTGGACACACTCTCCCCTGTCGTTGCTATGCATCACCATGATCCTGCGTGTGCGTAGGAATTTTTTGAAATTACTACGTTCCCCAACACATATTCCTTGTAAGGGGGATCTAGTGCCATATAACCCACATGGGCCTTTAGAGATTTTCCGGAAATTGTTAGATGGGCCCTAGGCCCACCCTAATATTTCAACAATCCCCCACCAGATCTCATGGGCCCATTTTGTTAATTGTTCCAAACACTGTTTGATATACCAGTATTTCAGTGGAGACCGGTTAAGGTTGAACTCCACCTAGAGCAAGTAGCTACACTCTTTCACAACTGAACAATGGACTATGCCTTGAATTGTCAGTTTGGCGTAAAGAAGTTTCACCACAGGTCTTACTACTACTAGACTGCCGAAGGCTGACCCCTCGGGTGGAGCATATTAGTCACACTCCTGGTCTATTCATGAGCTTGCTAGAGATCACCCCAATCTCATAGACTGCAACCAGCAATCGGGCTCATATAGGTGTGTTCCTCCAAAGATCGCTCTGTAGGATAGCATCTTGTTTATATATATAAGCTTTGGAACATATTAAGATAGTAGTCATCCTACCATACAGTTTTCGAGAGTATTGCATCTCCAACGGAGTGGGTTAGTAAAACTACTCTCCTCAGTTCACCACTAGCTTGTTTTCCCATGTCCTACTTCACGGGATCTCCGATCACATAGGTTGGGTTACCACCATGGCAACTCATGTGGGTCTCATACCCATCTCCCTCGATGCCTTATCTATCACAACACGTGATAGTCCTTTAGTAAAGAGATCTGCCAGATTCTTAGCCGTTTGGACATACTCCAACGCTATCACTCCGGAGTTTCTTAATTTTATGACAGCTTTTAAACTCATTCTTATGTGTTTGTTGGACTTCATGTTGTCCTTTGAACTCTTCAACTTGGAGATGACAGTCTGATTGTCACAGTTCATAAGGATAGCCGGAACCGGTTTATCAACCAATGGCAAGTCCATCAAAAGATCTCGAAGCCATCCTGCTTCGACACCAGATGTGTCTAATGCTGTTAATTCTGCTTCCATTGTCGATCTCGTTAAGATCGTTTGCTTGCAAGACTTCTAGGAAACAGCGCCACCTCCAAGAGTAAACATATACCCTGTTGTGGCCTTCATCTCATCAGCATCAGAGATCCAATTTTCATCACTATACCCTTCAAGTACCGACGGGTATCCGGTATAGTGAAGTCCATAGTTCATAGTACCTTTCAGATAACGCATAACTCTTTCAACAGCATGTCAATGTACATCACCCAGTTTGGAAACAAACTGGCTTAGTTTGCTCACAGCAAACGCGATATCAGGCCTCGTTGCGCTCGCTAAGTACATCAGTGAACCAATAATTTGAGAGTATCTCAATTGATCTTTAGCCGTGCCTTTGGACTTTCGAATCAACACGCTAGGATCATATGGTGTTTGAGACGGTATGTAGTCCGAATATCCAAAACGTCTCAGCACCCTCTCAACATAATGGGATTGCAGAAGTGTAATCTCACCCTCATTATCTCTTAGTAGCTTGATGTTCAAGATAACATCAGCCACACCAAGGTCTTTCATCTCAAAGTTCTGAGATAGAAACGACTTGACCTCCTCAATGACTTTGAGGTTGGTTCCGAATATCAGTATGTCATCAACATACAAGCACAATATAACTCCTTTGCCCCCACAATGGCGATAGTATACACATTTGTCAGTTTCATTAACAACGAAGCCAACAGATGTCAGAGTTGTATTAAACTTATCATGCCACTGCTTAGGTGCTTGTTTCAGGCCATATAAAGATTTCAGCAACCTACACACTTTTCCTTCCTGACCATCTATCACAAAGCCATCTGGCTGTTGCATGTAGATTTCCTCGTTTAGCTCTCCATTCAGAAAAGCCGTCTTAACATCCATCTGGTGGACGAGAAGACCATGCGAGGCCGCCAACGAGAGTAATACTCGAATGGTGGTCAGTCTGGCCACAGGTGAATAAGTATCGAAGAAATCTTCCTCTTCTTTCTGGTCATAGCCCTTGGCCACAAGCCTAGCCTTGTACTTTTCAATCGTACCATCGGGTCTAAGCTTCTTTTTGGACACCCACTTACATCCCAATGGTTTGCAACCATAGGGACGTTCAGTGATCTCCCATGTCCCGTTAGCCATGATGGAATCCATCTCGCTACGGACTGCATCCTTCCAGTAGTCAGCTTCTGGAGAGGCATACGCTTCTGAAATAGAAGTGGGAGTATCATCCACGAGGTACACGAAGAAATCATCACCAAAGGTCTTTGCAGTCCTTTGTCTTTTGCCCCTACCAAGGATTTCCTCATCATCCTCCTCAGGATTTTCATCATGTGTATGTTCATAATATTCCATAGGAATGGCGGGCTCAGGAGTCTCCTCAGATTCCTGTCTAGAAGTGCTTTGCATATCTCTCATAGGAAAAATATCCTCGAAGAATGTAGCATCCTTAGACTCCTTAATTGTACCGACCTTCTGGTCAGGTACCTCAAATTTCACTATTAGAAATCTATAGCCAACGCTATTTTTAGCGTAGCCCAAATTAACGCAGTCCACGGTCTTGGGTCCAAGCTTACGCTTTTTGGGGATCGGCACATTGACTTTGGCCAAACAGCCCCAAGTACGCAAGTACGAGAGTGTTGTCCTTCTCTTTGCCCATTTCTCATAGGGAGTGATCTCATTATCCTTTGTCGTAACTTTATTCAGGACATGACATGCCGTTAATATAGCCTCCCCCCACCATGCCTTGGATAAACCCGATGTATCTAACATGGCGTTAACCAAATCAGTTAGAGTACGGTTTTTCCGCTCGGCAACCCCGTTTGACTGGGGTGAATAGGGAGGCGTCCTCTCATGAATAATGCCGTGTTCCGCACAAAAGGAATCAAACTCACTCGAGAAGTACTCTCCACCACGATCTGATCGGACTCGTTTAATTTTCTTTTCAAGTTGATTCTCAACTTCTGCCTTATAGATTTTAAAGTAGTGTAGAGCCTCATCTTTAGTATTTAAAAGATACACATAGCAATATCTAGTGGAATCATCTATCAATGTCATGAAGTATTTCTTTCCACCTTTAGTCAACACACCATTCATCTCACAAAGATCAGAATGTATGAGTTCTAATGGTGCCAAGTGTCTTTCCTCCGCAGCCTTGTGAGGCTTGTGAGGTTGCTTAGCTTGCACACATGAAAGGCACTTAGAACCTTTGGCTAAAGTGAAACTCGGGATTAAATTCAACTTAGCTAGCCGCGTCATAACATCGAAACTAATATGACAAAGACGTGAATGCCAAACTTCAGATTCATTAACATTCGAATGAATATGGTTCACGACTTTATTACAAAAATCTGCGAGGGAAAGGCGGAACATCCCTCCGCTCTCATAACCTTTTCCAACAAATAGTCCATATTTAGTAACAACTAATTTATTAGACTCGAAGACCAACTTAAACCCTTCTCTACATAGAAGGGAGCCACTAACGAGGTTCTTCTTGATGGCGGGGACATGCTGCACGTTCTTCAGCTGCACGATCCTTCCCGAAGTAAACTTTTGATCGACCGTACCAACACCATGAACAGAAGCACTCGCGCCATTCCCCATCAATACGGACCCGTGGCCTGTGACCTGGTAAGAAGTGAACAATGAAATGTCAGCACACACATGAACGCCTACACCTGTGTCCACCCACCAATCAGTGGGCTGAAACACTGAAAAAACAGTAAATAAATTACTGTACCCAGATGCACCATTCTCATTGTTGCCCACAATCATGTTGACAGACTTGGAGTCCTGTCCTGGCTTCTTATACTTGTTTGGACACTTGTTAGCCCAATGTTCAACCGAACCATAAGTGAAGCAGCCCTCATCCTTCCTGTTCTTCTTGAAGGTCTTCTTACCCTTCTTCTTAAAGTCGGTATTGTGTTGGACACCGTTCTTTCCCTTGGGCTTGTGGGAGTTGAAGTTCCTCTGGTTCACCATGTTGGCGACAGAAGTCCCTTCGGCCCCTTTTCCATGCGAGTCCTTTGCCCTCGAATTCTGCTCAACACTCAGATGGCCAATGACATCCTCCACTGAGAATTCACGCCTCTGATGTTTCAGAGTGGTGGCAAAGTTCCTCCAGGAATTAGGGAGCTTAGCGATTATGCAGCCCGCGACAAACTTGCCCGGTAAATCGCACTTAAGAAGCCCAAGCTCCTTAACAATGCATATTATCTCATGAGACTGCTCCAGTACAGGACGGTTTTCAACCATCTTGTAATCGTGGAACTGCTCTATAATATACATCTCGCTCCCGGCATCGGTGGCCCCGAACTTAGATTCGAGCACCTCCCACAAGTCCTTGGCGACATGCACATGTAAATATGCGTCGATCAGTTTATCTCCGATCATGCTAAGAACTGCTCCGAGAAATACGACGGTGGCCTCCCTGAACGCCTTCTCCTGTTCAGGAGCAATCGTTCCCGTGGAGACACCAGCAACCCAGAATACGTTCATAGCCGTGAGCCATAAAGTAGTATTAGTCTGCCAACGCTTAAAGTACGTACCGGTAAACTTATCCGGTTTCAATGCAGCGGCAAAGCCACTTGCCGAAAAATTCCTACACATAATAGGTTTTTAGATTGCTGAGTAAATAGGAATTTTTTTGACTAATTTAATCCATAAATAGATGACTAGCATGGCATTGACAGAATTAACAACATGCTAATACTGATCTAGACAAGCACGTACTACGCAAACAATAGACAGATCTACACATAATGCTAGTACTACTAATACGGAAATAATCAGGAGAGGGATAAACGCGTTATACCCTCCAGTAGGCCATGCAGAAGCCGCCGCGGCGGTGGCGGCAGCAGCGGCGTCCTCGGCGGCCTTCTTGTCGGCCTCGAGCTTCTCGGCGGCGAGACGGTCGGCGTCGGACTGAGACATGGTGATGATGAAGACGATGCGGACATAGAGGAAGTAGAGGATCGGAGGCGAGCAGTCGCGTGGTCGCTTCCCAAAAACCTATTCGCCCCTCTCCCGTACAGGATCCGGAGAGGCGGGGTTTCGGAGACCTGCTCTCCCGTCGACCGTGTACGCGGCGGACGGGATGGGATCACCGGCGGCAGCAGCAGCAGCAATGGAACGTGCAAAGGTGCAAGTATCAGGCTCCCCATGCGCCACCCCACTATTTATAGGAGTGGAGGGGTCGTTGGTCAAGGGGAGGAAGGAAATCCCTCCTTTCCTTTCCCCACCGATCGCTATCCCCTTTTTTAAGGATCTTAATCTTATCCCTTCGGGATATGATCCTATTCCTTGTAAAGGGAGAATCTTAATCTTATCCCTTCGGGATATGATAATATTCCTTGTAAGGGGGGATCTAGTGCCATATAACTCACACGGGTCCTTAGAGATTTTCCGGAAATTGTTAGATGGGCCCTAGGCCCACCCTAATATTTCAACAACTTGTCGCACGTAACACACCCATGTTACGCGTGTCAATTAGCTTTCTGTACTGGTGTTAGGATTAGGTTAGTGGTTACGCGTGTCAATTAGCTTTCTGTACTGGTTAGAGACATGTTGTACAGGCACAAAAGAGGTTGGCCGAATAGATCGATAAGCCAGATGAAGAATGGCAGGTGCCACTACTCGCCATGTGAACTCACGAGAGCCCCAAAACAACGTGAATAAAAAATTTCTTCGATAGTATAAATTATTAGATTGATGATATGACAAACTACATAATAAATTTGTCGTCGAGACATGATTAAGGTCCTTGAGAATATAACCCATGAACTGAAAAAAGTTTGTGATCGACATCAATCACTTGTCGCATGCAAGCATGATAAACAAGGTTGCAAATGTCAAGCCATACAATATGTGCACCAGTTCCACAATTCACTAGTACTCCCTCCGTTCCTAAATATTTGTCTTTTTAGAAATTTCAAATGGCTATCACATACGGATGTATATAGACATATTTTAGTGTAGATTCACTCATTTTGCTCCGTATCTAGTCACTTGTTGAAATCTCTAGAAAGACAAATATTTAGGAACAGAGGAAGTAGTATTTTTTTAGATAAGATGACTCTCCAATTTGATCCCGTAGCTAGTTGCTCGATGACAGCGATGCTAGCAAAAATAAATCGACCCGGTGATCAGACGTTTGACCACACATAGATATACGAAAACGAAACCTACCCTATACTAACAAAGGAGTAACTTCTTGAACCAAACATTTGCTGAATCGATCTGGACAATAAACTGGTTGATGATCCGATCCTACTACATACGTACATGAAAGTGTGATCCTAGCTAAAGTTCATCCCATTTTGGAGAAGGACGACGCAGCTCGAAACCACCACTTTCGGTATGTCTTGCGCGTTCGTTTCCACCATCACTCTTCTTCAAGCAAATTACTCCACAAAAAAATTAAAGGTGGGAATGCCCATCTAGGAAAAAAGAAGACTGACTTGAAACCCCCGGTCGTGTGTACGTACATGCTTGTTAATGATCAACACGCAAGGGGTTGAGAACGTAGGCATGCAGTCGTGTCCTCCATAAGTCGTCGTAGCAAGCTTCTTGTTGGTTGGTTGCTCTCCGTGAGAAAACAGTAAACCAAATATGGAATGACGAAGTCCTGAGCAGTCGATATGTCACACAAAAAACAAAGCCATGCATGATCTCTCATCAACCGGTCGCTCCCTTGTCCGGCTCGATCGATCATAGTATCATATCCTATCCTGTGATGATCCGCCATTTGTCTTTCTGTTCTCGCAACGGTCGGTTGCGGGGAGATCGATCACGTGGCGTAGTTTGTCTCGTCTCCCTGCGGCTTGTACGGCGCCGGTTGGTTAATCATTGGGCATGCATCTCGTTTGGATTTTAAAATGGCCAAGGTGGCGCTTTACGACAGGGCCCCGGCCGTCGTACTCCCGGAGTATAGTTTTTAAAATGCCATGCTGCTTTTGGACAGGGATGACTGACCGGAGGTTGGACTTTGACCTGCTGTGGCTAGCTACATGTGTTCCGACGGGAGGGTTTTTACGGTACCCTATACTGCTACTTGTTAGGCAGATTTTTTTTCAAAACTATGACTAAATTTATAGCCTTTTTGAAAAGTATTGAGCAAAATGCATAAATATCATAAATAGCACCCTGTCGGCCTGGGCTGGGCCGACAGGGGGCCTGTCAGCCTAGGGTGGGCCGATGGGGGGCCTGTCGGCCTGGGGTAGGCCGATAGCGGCCTGTCGGCCTGCTGTGGCCCGATGGGGGGCCTGTCGCCTTCCTGGCGGCCGATAGGTGCCTGTCGGCCTCCTGGCGGCCGATAGGCGTGTGGATAAGCCCGACGGGCTCCTTTCTTCTTCCTCTGCTCGCTAGCTCTTCCTCTCTCTCTCGTTTCTCTCTGTACTCTCCACCCCCGCGCCGATCTCTTCCCTCGTCCACCCATTTTCATATCCAACCCGCAGAAACAATAGATCATAGCATTCTCCGTCGGCGTACGTAATTTTTTTTTGCTATGGTGTAGTTTTTTGTGCGTGATGGTGAGGAGGAGGTGGTGGTGGTGAGGAGGATGTGGTGTTGAGGAGGAGGTGGTGGTGGTGAGGAGGATGTGGTGGTGAGTTGGAGTTCCGGTGGTGTCGTCCGGTGGCGCAAGTAGTCCGCGAGGTGGCCGGTGCCGCTGAGTTGAAGAGAGGACGAAGAAGAAGGGGACACACGCGTCAAAGGTATACCATTGTCGTCACAAATTTTTTGTAGCCGGTAATATTTTTAGTTAGTGTAGCCGGTAATATTTTTGTTTAGTGTAGCCGGTAATATTTGTAGTTAGTGTAGCCAGTAATATTTTTTTAGTGTAGCCGGTAATATTTGTAGTTAGTGTAGACGGTAATTTTTTTTTTAGTGTAGCCAGTAATATTTTTAGTTAGTGTAGCCGGTAATATTTTTTTTAGTGTAGCCGGTAATATTTTTAGTTAGTGTAGCCGGTAATATTTTTTTCGTTGCGATTAATGAGAAGGTGGCAATGTCTGACAGGTGAAAATGTCTGAATCAGTAAATTTGACTGTTTACTACGGCCCTGGTAATGTTCGATATAATGAGTTGGGGGTTGATCTTAGCGAGTTTAAAAATGGCGTCATGACACTTTCAGACCCGAACAAAATGGACAATAGACAGTTGAAGTACTGGTTGACTACTAGTTTTGGGCTGGATCCTGAAGTATGTTCCGTCAGTATTCATGCATTGTGGACGAAATCCTGTAAAAATATGAAGTGGGAGTTGATGCCGATAGATAGGAGCCAGCATTGGTTGACCCTGTTAAGTCATTGCCGAGACAGAAGAATCCACCCATATGCCCTAGTGCAACCTGTGGCGAAGGAGGAGAATACCGTACAACTCCACGGGGGGTATGAACCCGGCCACGGTAGTCAAGTAGCTAACGAGATTTATTTATCCGGGTCACAGCCACCGGATGTGGATGCTAGCCAAGCCAAGAAAGAGTCAGACTATGCGCCACACAATGTTTGTGGTCATGATACTGGGCAGAGTAGTCAGTCGATAATATTGGCGGAGGATGTGGATTCTGATTGGGATGAGGAAGAGGAGGAAATGCTGAGGGTGATGGAGGAAGAGGATGAGGATGGATTGGTGGAGGATCTGGATTCTGAAAATTCCGAGGATGAAGTGGAGGTACCGATTTCTTCTGCATGGGATCAGGACATATCCACCGACCTTACGGTCAACGATGGCCATGAGACTCCATGGCAGTATAATCTGAACCAAGTCCAGATAGGGGCTATGTTTGATACAAAGAAAAAATTGAAGTATGCGGTGATAAAGTGGGCTATGTCTACACAGAGGGTTTTTCGGACACACATATCAAGTCCAACAAACTATACCGTGAAGTGTGCTAAAATAGGTTGTCCTGCGAAGGTGCACGGGCACGTGCCGAAGTATAACATCCACTGGGTTGTCACCAATGTGGTCCCACATAATTGTGTGAGGAAAAACCTGTTGGTTCGTCATCCAAACCTGACTTCAACTCTCATTGCGCAACTCATGTATATTGAGATAGTGGAGAAGAAAGATATGGAAGCAAAACACATCCAGACAGCAGTGAAGGTCAGATGGAATTATGAGATTCCTTATGGGAAGGCTTGGAGGGCTAAGCAGAAGGCTATGGAGGAAAGGTTTGGGACGTTCTTCGACTCATATGATAATGTTGTCCGTCTCCTTGACATACTGAAGGAGAGGAATCCCGGCACTTATGTTAATATACAACACACGAGGTTGGAGAGTATACCAGATTTCAAGGTGTTGAAACGAGTATTCTTCTCTTTCGCTATGTGCATCGAAGCTTTCCGGCATTGTCCTCCTGTGATGTTTGTGGATGGTACATTCCTGACTGGTCAGTACAAAGGGCAAATCCTGACTGCTATTGGTGTGGACGGGAACAATCAAATCATCCCACTTGCCATGGCATTTGTGGAGGGTGAGAACTTTCCGAGCTGGGTATGGTTCTTCCGTCAAGTTAAAATTGCGATCGTGAAAGACCAACCAAACGTGTGTGTCATTCATGACAGACATGCTGGTATATTGAAGGCCGTGAAGACACTAAGGAATCCAACAGCTGACGAACCAACACCTTGGAAGGACTTGCAGAGCCGGTGGTGCATGCGCCATCTTGGGGCTAATTTTTTCTCACAGTTTAAGAACAAACGGTTGATGAACTTGTTCAAAAAATTATGCAACCAGAACCAGCAGCGCAAATACGAATTTATTTGGTCAAAACTAGATGAGTTTACAAAGAAGCAGGTCCGTGCGAGGAAGAGAATGGAAAAAGATCAGGTTAAATTAGCAGCACTCATCGCGGAGCTAGAGGAGCCAGTAGGTCTTTGTGACTTGCCAGCAATTGACCCTCCTAATACTCAAAGAAAGAAGGGCAGGGCAATAAAGAATTTTTCTGAGTGGATAGAGAAAGAGCCTCCGGTAAATTGGTCTTTGCTACATGACACCCATGGAGCTAGGTATGGCCACATGACAACCAATCTTGCAGAGGTGTATAACTTTGTACTCGGAGGGAATAGAGCATTGCCACTCACAGCTATTGTAGAGGCTGTATTCCATGGCACTTTGGGATATTTCAGAGAAAGGCACGAGTTAGCAAAGAAGCATATTGCAGATAACCAGAACACACCTTATTGTAGCCGTGTCATGGAGTACATGGCAAAGAAGATAGAGAAAGCAAAGAAGCACACTGTCAGACTCATAGGTAATCAGGAAAGGAGGTATGAGGTTCAGCTTCCTACAGATGGTTTTGGTTCTACAAATGAGGTGAAGACGCACGAGGTAAAAATTTGGACGGAATTTTATCCAACTTGTGAGTGTACATGCAACAAACCGAAGTTGTTGCACCTGCCTTGCTCACATGTGTTGGCTGCCTGTGGCCAGATTGAGTTGGACGCTATCTCCTTCGTGTCCCCATACTATTTAAAAGATGCAGTACTCAATGTCTGGACAGGTGAGATGACAGGGTTTAGAGTCATCGGCAATTTCAACAAGGTAAACGATGGGGAGAGAGTATACATCCCGGATCCAGAACTTCGGCGAACAAGCAGGGGCAGACGTAAGGTAAAGCGCATCCGAAATGATATGGACCAATCTGAAGCTAGTGGAGCAACCAGGCAATGTTTGCTATGCGCGGCTTATGGGCATAGGATGAAATATTGTCCCGACCTGAACAAAGACGGTGCTTCCACATCGACAAGTGCTTCCACATCGACGACTGCGACAACAGTAGGAAGTGGCGGACGTGGTCGTGGTAGTCGTGGTGGTCGTGGCAGTCGAGGCCGAAGGGGCAGACGAGGAAGAAATAACTCACAAGCTATATAATGTGTTTTAATTTGTAATATTATTTGACTATGTTTTAATTTATAATATTATTTGACTATGTTTTATTTTGCACCTGAGATTTGTTGTTCGAATTGCAGATATGGCTTCGTATCCGTTGCTTAATCGTAATATTGATAGAGGGCACCGGGCCGCACTTATGGAAGCGGGCAAGAACTTAGACGTGTTGGTCACTCGCACCCCAAAGTCTAACTGGATGATACACCATTCATGGGTTAATAGGTATGTGTCGGTATAATGACTTACTATGTTTGACATCATTTTGATAGCCGCTAACTATATGCTACATTCTCTTTATTTTTTAGGTTAAGTTGGGCTGGACTTCTACCCTTGGCACGGCCGGTTGAGGGTACATTGGATGAGTGGGTTGAACATCCGCAATTGGATGAGGCAGGTGAACCAATGCAGTTACGCAAGAGGCAAGTGAAACATTTCTCTTACGACAAGTCACTCATTACCTGCTTAGTAGATAGATGGAGACCAGAGACACATACGTTTCACTTTCCCTAGGGAGAGATGGCGCCTACTTTACAGGATGTGTCTTACTGGTTGGGATTACCTCTGGCCGGTGCTGCCATAGGTCCTTTAGAGGCAGAATCTGGTTGGCTAGCATCGATGCAGGGCCGTTTTTTGGCTGCGGTGCCAACTGCTAAAGTCCTAGACAACGATACTCACGGTCCTTGTTTTAAGTGGTTGACCCAGTTTCAGGTAACCTTCATGGCCAGTTTAAAAACTAATGTTTTCATTGTTGTCCTCATTGCATAGTTCAAACAATCGTTTGGTTTGTATGTAGATTGTCTCCTTAGGATATCCCCATGTTCAGTTGTCAGAGGCACAGATTGACCGATCCCTAGAGGCATATATTTTGTGGTTGTTCGGCAAGACGATGTTCACGGAGAACCACGTGACCACTGTCGATGCACGACTCATCGGTATTGCACGAGATATAGCTGACGCACGTTGCCCTGGAGACATTCTACAGAGGAGTTTTGGTTCTGCTGTGTTAGCGGCTACGTACAGAGGCCTGTGCAAAGCTTGCTCGTTGAAGGCTAGAAAATCAATTATTACAGGATGTCCACTATTGTTGCAGCTCTGGTCATACGAGAGACTCCCTATTGGTCGACCCTATGTCTACGTTAATAGACCTTTTGGTTTGGAGGATATGGCTGGGACTTACGTGCCTGTTATCGGCGACTTGCCTACTATGGGATCTGTTTGGACACAGAGAGAGGTATTTTCATATTAAGTAACAACATGAATTACTAATGCTTATTTCTTGCCATTCAATAGTATTACTAATGCTTATTTCTTGTCATGCACAGAGACAGTTCGGGTATAGCCAGGTGAGGGGCTGCTACCCCTCCTTCACGGCGCAGTTTGATAGTTTGCACAAGGATCAAGTTATCTGGGAGCCATACTCCCATCAGGCTATATTATCCAGGTGTCCAGTTGAGATTTCTGGATTGTGCACTAGAGATCGGCACTATTGGATGACCAAGGCCAAGTTGGTGTTCGACGTGACGGTTGAGGAGATGGCTCTTCATAGGGTGATGAGACAGTTTGGTCTATGCCAAGAGCCTGACATTCCAGTTATTCCACACTTACCAGATCACGTGCACAAGTAAGTAATACTATTTTAGTTCTCAGGTCTGCATTCAGAATATCACTAATCATGTAACGCGCATGCCAATCTCAGGTACAGTCGCGCAGGAGGAAACAAGTCCCACGATTCTTGGCTTCGCGACATTAGCCCTTACGTGGACGAATGGACTACTGCGCCGACAAATATCTGGGATGAGGTTCGGCCCTTTGACTGGGACAAGTTCGGGTTGTATCTGCAGAGTTACCGGCATAGCACCAGGATCTACTTGATTCCATCAGTAGCTCCTGATCAGATCGAAGCCCCTCTACCCAGCGATATGTACCCAACTGCCTCTGTTATGGGAACCGGACACCACGCGGGCGGTACGTGCTATGGTTCTCACATGTTAAGTTTTTTCTTAATCTGAACATATACAATTGGTTGACTATTCGTATTGTCTGCCATATAACAATGACCTAATTGGTTAACTCTCCGTGTACAGGGTGACTTGACAAGTGAGGCGCTAGAGGAGGTTTCCGCTTTAATGCAACGCTTTGAGAGGGGAGATAATATCCCACCGCGAGAGAACATCTCATGGTTGAGGCGTCTTGATGAGAAGCTACGGGGGATTTACGCAGCTGTTACACTATAGACGATCTTCGGATGTTGCTATTCCTCGTCCAGCACATCGTCCGCCACGCCACTCTCTGCAGCGTTCAGAACCTCGACCCTCTGTGCAGCATTCAGAACCACGACCCTCTATGCAGGGTTCACAACCAGGGAGCTCTTCCTGGCAGCAGACACCTCCTTCACAACCAGGGAGCTCTTTCTTCCAGCAGCCACCTCCTTCAGAACCAGGGGGCTCTTCCTGGCATCATCAGATGGACCTAGGTAACACTACTTTGTACATTCTTTTAAACATTGTAGGTTCGCAAATCAATTTTACATGTTTTACTTAACGCAGTCGGCAGCCAGTCGCAGCCGTTCATGCATTCAGTCCAGTCACCGATGCTTAGTGGTGCTGGTTCATTCTTAGCCGGCGACGACGACGATGATGACCGAGCTGCAAAACACCTATGAGTTCTCGCAGACAGTTCTTCATACTCCACCACCACCATTGACGCAGGAGACACAGACAGACGAGGTTATCTATGGTCGTGGTAATCGTCAGCGTCATCCACCGGCTGATCGCTTATCGCCTTCCGGTCCTCGTTCGAGGAAGACCCAGATTCGTCGTCGTCCCCCCCAGTGATATCGTTATCTATGTATGAGTCGTTATCTATATTAGTTTCAGACTATTCGCATATGTTACTATCGCACTTGCTTCTATCTGATCAGGAGACATATATTGTTTTATGTATGCGAGAGACATATTACTATTAATCCGCATTGTTATTCGAGTTACATTTCCAAAGAGACTGCAACCGATAATTAAGATACAAGTACATCTCACATAAACGGTAGGACTGAACTTAAAAAATACAGCTTACATACTACATGAAGGCATAATCGTCATCCTCCGTCGATGCAGCACTCTTGCCCTTCGACGATGCGGCACTCTTGCCCTTCGACGATGCGGTACTCTTGCCCTTCGACGATGAGGTACTCTTGGCCTTGGTGCTCGGCATGAAGATATCGTCTTCGTCTTCGCTGCCGGCAGTCCATAAATATGTATGCTCTGCTGCAATCCTTATAAAATTTTCACTCTTCGTCTGCACTACCTTCTTCCACCTTCCATGCAACCTAAGAAGTTCTTTACGTACCTCCTCATAGGTCCTTTCAGGCCACCCAGACCTACGTAATGCGTGAGCCAACTCATTCTGTATGGTGTCACTACCGATGAGTTCGTCCCATGGAACTATCCTATTGTCCATCATGAAATTGGTGGCTAGCCTAAGAAGACATTTGCTCATCTCAGGGTGAAAACTACGATCGAAAGGATAATCGGACATCTCGACTACACTAAAATGGACTGCTTATCCAACTCCGTGTGAAGGGGGTTTTATAGGTAGAGAGGAGAAAATGGCGGGAAAGAACGACTGCGGTATGGAGGGAAAGGTGGCGGGAACATATGGCGGGAAGGGGTTGACGGGAAACGGGTGGCGGGAAGGGGTTGGCGGGAAACGGGTGGCGGGAAGGGGTTGGTGGGAAACGGGTTGCGGGAACATATATCGGCACAGAGTTGGCGGGAAAATATTGAGGGAAATGAGGGGGAATGGTTGTGCAGCAATTATAAAGAATTTATTTGTAAAAAAAAAACACTTAGAACCCCTCGGCCCACAGCACTGTCTACTACACTACACTGCACTGCCTACCCACCTTACTGTCAAGGGGGTTTTATAGGAAGAGAGTAGAAAATGGCGGGAAAGGGTTGACGAGAAAGGATAGCGGGAAAGGTAGGCCCGCGGAAGCATAAATAATATTTTTACAATATTTATAAGACGGACAATCGTTGTACATCATTAATAAGTCAAATTTCACAAAAAAAAACATTCGGCTTACCATGGGTCAACAGGAGCCCACTCGGCCGTGTGGAGGCCGACAGCCACTCGTCGGCTTCGTGTAGGCCGACAGGCCACTGGTAGGCCTACTGGTGGCCGACAGGCCCCCCATCGGCCTACTGGTGGCCGATAGGCCCCCCAACGGCCCACCTTAGGCCGACAGCCCCCCATCGGCCTACCCCAGGCCGACAGGCCCCCCGTCGGCCCAGCCCTGGCCGACAGGGTGCTATTTCTGATATTTTTGCATTCTGCCCAATAGTTTTCAAAAAGCTATAAATTTAGTCATAGTTTTGAAAAAAAATCTGTTAGGCAGCAGTATATGTGTGATCCCACCGTTCATTTCTAGAGGTGGTACAGACACTGCTGGTTCAAAAAACTTGACGGTGTTGTCGATCTCACAGCAAAGGCAGATGAGCAGCTCCACGTCCTGCGAGCTGCGGCCGAAGTAGAGCGTGATCCAGGCCAAGAAGAGATCGAGGAAGGCGAGCGGTAGTAAAATAAAGAAAGGCGACCATGAGTGTGCGAGGGCATGGTTAGTACGAAATAGGCGAGGTTCCGGCGCGCTCCGACACTCTCCTAGCCGCAGCTCTCCGTGGGCCAGAAGACCGTCTCGTCGTGCACATCCTGGCCTCGTCGTCGACGACGGCGAGCTCGTCCGCGGCTCAGGATGGTTTGGCATGCGTTGTCGTCGTTAATCAGGCAACACAATAAGCGCAATCCTAGGGTGCTCAACCATACGGGCGGCATAGATCACGTATACCGGTGGACGAGAGACACACGGTACTACCTATACTGCTGATCCAGTTTCACCAGTACAGATAGATACCTACCCTTGGATCTTAGGCGATGGACGGCCTGTATTCAATTCAGGGTACCATAAAAGATCTCGACGGGCGGAAAGTGCAACCCCCGACGCAAGTGGTGATGTTTGATCGGTCGATCGGTCGGGGATAACTAAATTTATCATGACTGGCATTATCGTGGATCGGATCAACTTTGCGAATAATCATACATGCGTCGCGGTCCATGTTGTGTCCGACCCTTGGTCATGTACACACATATGGGAATATACAGCACATGAAGTGTATGCTTTCGCTAATGCAATCAAAAAATCGATCTGATGAAAGAGACTATACAATACATTTATACGTAGGTACCATTTCGATCCTAAGATACGTACAACATACTGATACGTTCATAGCCGTGAGCCCACTTTAACTGACCGACCGACCGACCGACGTCCCAGTGCGTGTCAAGCTGTACACGCGAACCAACACACCACCGTGGTGTCTCATGCATTCTGTGTCCAGCTAGCCAGATCTGAAACCGTCGTGGGGCCCTGCGGCCACTGGCTCATCTAGCTGCCGTGTTGAGTGGATCCTGGATGGACAGGGAAGAAGTGTGGCGTGCTTGCTGGGCTCAGCTCACTCAAGTGGCCGGATCGGAGCGGTACAGCGACAGGCGGAAAGGGTAGCAGCGACCGTACAGGGACGGCTTCGTTCGTTCGGATCCGGAACGACAAATGCCTTGGCTTCAGTACGTTCACCACACATGCCTGCGGGCTGCTGTCCACGCGCGTACTCCACTGGCTAGCTCGCTCCCAGTGGATCATCTCCATCCCAACACCAACACCAACACCAACACGGCCTGAGCTTCCTGTCAAAGAAAATAAAACATGCTGCATGCACGCAGCGGCCGGCTCTAGTGCGTCGCACGCAGGCGCTTTGCTACCGGATCGGCATGCACCGTCGCTACACTTGTGCTTGTGTTTGTGTTGTGTGCGCTTGGGCCCGGTCGGGCACGACGGCGACGGCCAGTGAGCGGTTAAACCCCCGCAACTAGGTTTTTTCTTGCATGTGAAACGAGCTTATACTCCCTCGGTTCCTAAATATTTATCTTTTTACAGATTTCAAATGGACTACCACATACAAATATATATAGACAAGTAGGGCGTTTTGGAGCTCGGGCTCCATAGAGCCCGGATTTTTTGAAAAATTCAAAATTCGCACTTTTCAGTTTCAAAAAAATCTAAAAAAAATTATACAAGTAAACAAAGATGTTATGTGTATGTGTGTAAAAATTCAGGATGAAATACCCTAATATACGATCTGTGCAAAAAAGACAAATTCATGGTGCATCTACTAAAAAGTCTTAGATTTGTTCTTTTTGTGTAGCACTCATTTTAAGGTGTTTCGTCCTGAAAATTTACACACATATGCTTTATGTCTCTAAGTATGTGTGTACTTTTTTTCAAAAAAAATTGGAACGTCAAAATTTGAATTTTGATCAAGTCAAACCCGGGCTCCATGGAGCCCGAGCTCCAAAGAGCATTTTCGTACATAGACATACTTTAGAGTGCAGATTCACTCATTTTGCTTTGTATGTAGTCACTTGTGAAAATCTCTTGA
Source organism: Thinopyrum elongatum (assembly GCA_011799875.1). Lineage (NCBI taxonomy): Eukaryota > Viridiplantae > Streptophyta > Magnoliopsida > Poales > Poaceae > Thinopyrum > Thinopyrum elongatum. The sequence goes on from CM022297.1 coordinate 533,131,472, forward strand.
AAAACAAATATTTAGAAACGGAGGGAGTATTAATTAACGAATAATGTTACGCTCGTTTTCACAGATTTTACATAAATCCTCAGGCCCAGTACCTAACCAGACCATCGTGCGCTTGCGAACAGCGTCCCATCTGAGCCATTTAGTGTGCAGCGCCATTCGCCGATCTTCAGACGTGGACAAAGGTGTGCTGCCAGATCCCATGCAGGAGACTCTTTATCTCATCCACCATGCCAGCCAGCGAAGATCTGTTGATACTCGTATCTGAAAGCGCGTCCACTCCTTCCTTGCAATCTAACTCAATAATCATCGGCATGTTAGTCCGCTGCAGCGCCAGGGACGTACCCGTGAGACATGCTGCAATTTCAGCCTCCATTGGGGAAGGAAACGACATGAATAAAAAATGATGGCTCATGTATAGTCCCTTTAAGGCTCATCTCATCTCCTGACCCCCGCGTTGCCCCCCGCTCGGGCGACACGGGTGGTTCCCCAACCCTAACCGCCGCCGGGGCCAACCCCCCTCCCTCCCTTGCTCCCGCCGCCGCCGGAGGACGCCGCCGGCCTACGCCCGGTGGCCGACGGCGGTGGCGGGGGTTCTCCTCGCTCCCATGTCTCAGGGGCGGTGTGGGCCCCCTATGCGCGTGGAGGCGCGACCGACCTAGCGAAGCGGTGGCGACGGCAGCGGCGGCGATGGCTGTGGCGGCGGCGGCCGATCTAGCGAAGCGGCGGCGATGGCTGCGGCGACGGCGTCGGAGGCCACTCCTGCCTCGCGGCAGGCGGTCTATGCTGCGGCGGCGCGTCATCCGGCTTTGGATCGGCGGCTGCGTCGAGGGACCGCTTGGCGACACCTCCGGTCAGATCTAATCTGGCCGGTGCAGCCGGCGGTGGTGGTCATCTTCTCCGTCGGAGGTGGCCGGCCAGAGGCTGGGTGGTCGGACCTCGAGATCCGTCATCTAGTCCCAGCTGCGAGTTGGGGAGACAGAGTTGTCGGCGAAAACCGAGCCAACAGCAGGCGATGACGGCATTCTGCGTCGTTACCTTGATGAAGGCATCGTCGTGTAACTACTGTCGACCCGCTCGTGCTGCTCCGGGGGAAACCCTAGGATCTGATTTTTCAGATCGGACGATGGCGGCACCGCGGTGTCGTTTCTCTCTTGGGAGCATCGTTTGTGGAGCAGCGCTGGTAGTCAGAGGTAGGAGGTGGAGCGGCTTCGTCTTGCACGGAGCTTCGGTGGAGATGTCAAGTCATGCCTGGCCGGCAGGTGCTACGCTTTGTCATGCCTGGTCGGCAGGTGCTATGCACGACAGATCTTCCAGAGACTTCAAGTTGTGTCGGCTGGTGGTACTTAGCGGCATGGTGCTGAGGTGTACCGGCGGCGACCGCGACGTGCTCAACAGTTCGCGCGCAGGGAGGCGGTGGCATTGGGCGCCGTGGTGGCGTCGACGGCAGCTAGACCGGGCAAGGATGATGCGTCAGTACAGCTCTGAAGTTGGAGTGGTGGCAGTTGGCGGCGGCGGCCTCTGAGAGCGCGTCGGACCGGTGTGTGCCCCAGACCCGGCAAGTGGCTTGGTTGGGGCATCAGGTCTTGGATGTTAGGCTTGGCTACGAGGTCTGTGGTATTAGGCCTGGACTATCAGCATCCGTTTATCAATTGGATAGGAGTGGCGACAGATGTTGCCTATACGGTGGATTCAGACTTACTGATGTATTTCTTTGTAAGGTCTTGTATGAATAATTAATAAAGTGGCTGCATGCATCGTCCAGATGCAGAGGCCGGGGGTCTTCCTCCTTTTCTAAAAAAAATGTATAGTCCCTTAACACCACTCCTGCTCCTCCAGTACTTTCCCCTTCGACGTGTGAGCCGCCCACTTTATTTTTGCGAGAAAATTGTCGATCTATTCATCTTCAATCATGGCAGTACAACGAACATCAGAAATAATAAAAATTACAGCCAGATCCATAGGCCATCTAGCGACGACTAGAAGTACTGAAGCAAGCCGAAGGCGTGCCGCCGTCATTGGCCCTCCCTCGCCGAAGGCGGGCAAAACTTGTTGTATTAGACAGTCGGGAAGTCGTCGTGCTAAGGCACCATAGGACCAGCGCAGCAGAACAACAACCACCGCCAATGAAGAGTAGCGAAGATCGGAAGGATCCAACCTGAAAACAAAGGAAAGTAGCCAAACTACAACCAGATCCGAGCAAATCCACCAAGGATAGATCCGTCGGAGATACACCTTAACACGCCCACCGATGAAAGCTAGACACATCAACGAGACGGGGGCTAGGCGGGGAGAACTTTATTCCATCTTCAGGGAGGCGCCGCCGTCTTGTCTTTCTGAGCAGGACGCAAACCCTAACAAAACGCGAAGAAACAACTAAAAACAGAGCCCTTCCGCCGCCAAGGACGGAGATCCACTGCGCCGCCATGGTCCTAAGGCCACTGGAGACGAGGTGGGCGCCGGCAAGAGGCAGGGAAACACTTGACTTTTCTTGGGGAGGGGGCAGCCTGCTTGGGTAATAGTCGTCCACACTTAACGTAGCCCTAATAATGGAGGTTTGTTTCAAGGTACAACAGCAACCCCAGCCATGGAAGAGCTTGCCGACTACTTGCTCACCTGTAGCATACTCTGAATCGGAATATTTCCTTTTACCATATCTTCATGCGGATTCAGCATGATGCACAGTAGTGACTGAATATAGCTGTTCAGGAACCTCCTCGAGCTCTCAATGGGGGGCGCAGGCTTATGATGCGTGACTAGTTTTAACTTCGTTGTACCTGATACGGCCATTGCCCTTTAGAAGAAAGAAAAATTGTTGACTTACGGGCAACAAAAATGGATTAAACCCTTTTTCGAGTAACATATGGATTAAATTTGTTGATATAGTGATAGTTGGGCGCACCAGAGGAACGAAAGGAAGGCCACTGCGTCTTTGGCAGCTCTGTAATGTGTGCCAATATGTCACAACCTAAAAGTTTTCATAGCTATCTTGCAGGAAAAAAGCTGTTTTTTCTTATAGAGAAAGAAGAAGAAATGGTTACTGCTAGGGGCAAATATATGCGTACACGGCTTTGGACGGTTCTAAGCGCAGGGTGTCCATGCTCTTTTTATCACGTGAACTTAAGCGCGTGTAGACAAGTATCAAGATTCAAGAACAAGGAACTCTAGTGGTTGGGTGTAAAGCGGAAAACGCCCTTCACGTCTTGCCAACCAAAGATGGTAACACTAGCAGCTTGTTGTCCATGTAAGGACAAGGGTGGGTGCGCAACAAAAATAATTATCCGCACAAAATAGGCGCTGACAACATATTTAGGTTTCCTTGTGGAAAATATATATAGTCACCATAACCTCCACAAAACAACCACTGAATCAAAACATTTTGTGCTGAATTTGCATTATGAGCTTCGATATGTGTACTTTGCACAAATTTTTCATGTTCTTTTTGATCAAAACGTGTTGATAGGTTGATGCATGCTTTATCTAGTGATGAAACCCACGACAAGGCGGACGAGGCACGAGAAAAGTAGGCTTTTCATCGAGAATAGTTTGTGGAGTGAGATATGATTGTTTTTGCTCTGACTTAGTGATACGGCTACCGTCCGTAACCATAATATGTACTGTCCGTAACCACAAGAAGAATGAAAGCAAACACTTTAATTTTGGAAGAAGATATGGTAAGCCTGCTGGACGGCTCTAACACTAAGCAAGGTATACAGTAATACTACCCATAGACAAGTATCTGAAACTAGGAAGTACGGCTGCTATATAGTAGTGGTTATTTGCCAAAAAAGAGAGAAATAAATGTAGTAGTGGTTTGGCGTAAAGGGGAAACCATGCAAGTACCAAAACAATTGAAGAGACCCTGACTTTGTGTCTACCCAAGATGGTAAGATCAGCTTGTTGACCTAAGGACAATGGTGGCCAAATGTAATGTCTCCCTGTGCAAATATACATACCGGAATCCTCTCTTTTTTTAAAGATCATAGCGGAAGTCTTCACTAGCTAGGTGGATGGCTTTTCAGGTAAACAACATAAATGGCTAATAAACGTGCCGTGAAAAATTATCAATGGCAATAGACGTCTACCAGAACCAAAAAGAATGCCCCATCAGCTTCAATGTACCCTTTTCATTGTAATTATAGTGCGAACTTTCATATGTGTGTCCTTTGCCCTATGTTTCTTATTCTTTTGACCCGGGCATGACATATATAGGTCGGCTGATCATGACTGAATAATGAAAGATGGTGTAATATTCGTCTGCAGAATAACTCTTTTAGCAAGAAGGGTTGGCCTGCCGTCGACGCGTTTAGCGACAATTGAGGCAGAGAAAACGAAGGAGACTCCAAGTGGAGCAACATGAGCGGCGTCGGTGTTCTTGTACAGCTTGAAGGTTAAGGTTCGGGTTGTTCAATGGATCTTTGGGTCTAGGCCAATGCTTCAATCCAACGGCGAAATAGGGCCACGATGGTACGGCTGTGGCGCTACCATGAGAAGCGAGCTTTGACTGAGAGGCAGCGGCGACAATGATAGGAAGAAGAAGAACATAATAGTGAGTATGTCCGCGTACACGGATGCGGGGGATGCCATCCAACTGTAGCCACATACATCCGGCATTTTTTTTTTCAGTCCGCACGATCAACTAGCCGCATGCAAAGGGCACAGAAGTTCAAATAGCAGCATGTCGCACTAGTTCAAATTTAAAAAAGTTCAAATATTTACATCCCAACATTGTTGTCCCCTTTCACCGTCCGCTGATGCTCAATCAGATCTTCCTTGAGCTGCCCGTGAGTTGGTCGATGCCGAATTTGTTGATGCATTTGAATAAACTCCTCAAATGTGGCCGGATTCTGGTCCGGAAGTTGGATAGGATCACACATGTTCTCAAATTTCAGAGCTGCGGCAGCATCGTCACCCTCATCCTTGACAATCATGTTGTGCATGATCACACAACATGTTATCACCTCCCACAAGGTCTCCGGATCCCATTGTTTTGCAGGTCCACGAACAAGTGAAAAACAGGCCTGAAGAACTCCAAATGCCCTCTCGATATTTTTTCTAGTTGCTTCTTGTCTTTGGGCAAAGTGCGCCTTTTTTCTGGCCAACTGGGTTGGAGATGGTGCTGACAAAGGTAGCCCATGGAGGATAGATACCGTCAACTAGATAGTAGCCCATGTTGTACTCATGTCCATTGACAGTATAGTGACAAAGAGATACTTTTCCATCAGTCACCCTCGCAAACAACGGTGATCGTTGCAGCACATTGATGTCATTGTGAGAACCGGGCATGCCAAAAAAAACGTGCCAAATCCAAAGACCCTATGATGCAACTGCTTCAAGAATGATGGTGGGCTTCCTAACATGACCCTGATATTGCTCTTGTAAAGCCTTCGGGCGGTTCTTCCATTTCCAATGCATGCAGTCAAGAGATCCAAGCAAACCTGGCCACCCTCTTGCTTCTGAGATTGCTAAGAGCCTCTCGATGTCTGCCACAGTTGGTTATCTCAGGTACTGAGGTCCGAACACCTCGACCATGGTAGTTGCAAACCTAGCAATGGAATCTCCACATGTGCTCTCAGACATCCATAGGTACTCGTCCCACGAATCAGCGGTCGTGCCATATGCAAACTTCCGGAGTGCGGCCGTGCACTTCCGGTAACCATAGAAGCCAATCGTCCCCACGGTGTCCTTCTTCAGGATGAAGTAGTCATCGTAGGACCGGATGCCATGGTACAAATGATCGAAGACCGTCTTGCGCATCCGAAAACGGTGGCAAAAATGGTCAACGAATAGTGCATCGGGGGCAAAGTAGTCGGCCATCAGTGTCAAATGCCCGCGCGCCCTGTTGCGGTTGAGCACTCGATGACCCTTGATCGAGCCCTTGAAATAGAGAACATGATCCTCTCCGCACGCTCCGCATCTTCAAGGACCCCCTGCGTCATTGCCATCTCATCGGAGTACTCCTCCTCGTCCGACGAGACGTCGAACGACTCAACATACTGCTCATATATGTACTCCAGGAATCCATTACTAAAAAGAAGAAGGGACAACTGTTTTCAGCTCCGGCGATTCATTGAACAGTTGCCGGGTATGGTAGAGTGTCGTACCTGGTGGAGCGGTCGAAGAATAGGGGTTGAACAGAGACGGAGGCACAAAAGGCGGGGGGCCCTGGTAGATCGCCGGAGGTGACGGAGACGAAGAGTTGCGGCAGCGGTGTTGAAAGTGCAATCATGCCCTTAATCGTATTTTGATGTTGATGACAACATGCATATTGGGACTAATCATGTTTATCAAGTAAATCTCAGGATTATTTCTCAAGGGCCGTGTGTGGATCATGAATATGGACATATATATTTTTATATCACTCAAGAGCAGAGATACAAGACAAAGACAAAAGCTTCGGCTCCTTTTTTATTTTCGGTTTGTTCTTGAGTATAGGGATCCCGCACTATTAAGAGGGGGTCGTCGGATTTCGTGATAGAACTTGCTCAAAACCCACAGAATATCCTCTCTCAGCATCTCTGTTTCATCTCTAATTCTTTCTCTACCTTGTGCACAAAAAACTGGTACGATTCTAAGCTTGTAGGTTCAGCTATCACCGGACGTCCGAATGGCTACGGACGTCCGACCTCTCACAGCCGACCGGGCATCCGGCTCTCCCCGGGTGTCCGGTGCATCCTCACAGAATATATATTAGCGGATGTCCGGTCTCAACGGACGACCAGTCACCGGACGGCCGTTCTTCTCCAGATGTCCGGTACTGCCCCAACAGAAGGTTGTTTAGCGGATTTCCGACCTCACCGGATGTCCGTCCACCGGACGACCGGCGTCTTCCGGACGTCCGCTGGCTGTGTGCCTCGTGCCTCTTTTGTGGCCTGGTAGGCTTTCCAGCGACCGGATGACCGGCGGCCCGGCCGGACGTCCGGTACAATCTGAGTCACCGGGCGTCCGGTACTCACCGGACGTCCGACAGCTCCAGTACACTGTGTGGCTCAAACGGTCAGTTTTACACTATCACTATATATAGCCTCCTCCCTCAGACGGGATGGGGCTGACCATTCACTTTGAGCTTTCTAAGAACACATCTCACTCCCTCTCGTGATTCCCTACACCAAATCCTAGATCCCCAAAGGATTTGGGAACAATTGAGAGAAGTTCTCCAATCAAGTGATAGATCCACTCCTTCCCCTTCTTCTCACCAAAAGAATTCGTGATTTGAGCAAGTTCTTGAGCATTTCCCAACATTCTTGTTACTCTTGGAGGTTGGAGACTCCTAGGCGGTAGGAGTCTTTCGGAGAGGAATCGACCACTGTGATTACCCCCGGAAAAGTTTGTGAGGATTTGGAGACCACCCCAAGGTCTACCACTAGTGGTTGAGAAACGCCTTCGTGGTGTTGTCTCAAAGGGATAATAGGGTAAGCCTTCGTGGCGTTGGTGTGCCTTCGTGGTAACATCCACCTCTCTAACGGTGACGTAGCTTCCCTCCAAGGAAGTGAACATCGGCATACATCCTCGTCTCCCGGAGTTGCGGTTATTCCTAACCCTAACTCTCTACTTGTGGTCACTTGTCTCCTAGCACTTACTTATATCATATTGTGCTTGCTTACTCATACTTGTGTTACTTGTTTATCCTGCTTAGCTCTTAGTATCATACTTGCAATTGTTAGGCTCACTTTCCTATTCCGCATTATTGCCTAAAATTGCTAAGTAAGAATTAAAATTTGTAATTGGACCTATTCACCCCCCCCCCCTCTAGGTCCATCTCGATCCTTTCAATTGGTATCAGAGCCTCGTGCTCTATTCTTGTGGCTTAACCGCCCTAGAGCGAGATGAACCCCGATGGGACTCCCCTTGTTGCAGATCCAAAGAGTACGGGCGCGGCTTCCACGGAAGCCAAGTCCTTCACTTCAGAGGATCTGGAACGAGCTCTTGCTAAGCAAAAGGAGGAGCATGATGCCTCTCTTGAGGCCTTGGTCCAAATGAGGATAGCCACACTAACCACGATGCTTGCACCAGTTTCTGGTGGTGCGGCCTCGAGGCCAGCTGTGACTACTCCCTCACTTGGCCAACAACCTCCTAGTAATGAACACTCCAGTGTTCCTTGGCTTTATGCAAGACCTCAAATAGAGAAACCTAAGTATAACCCTCAAGGCAAACCTCCTTTACTTGATGACACTACCGATTTTGCTTTTGTGGAGAGTTGCTATGCAGGATCATCTTCAATATGGAAATGATGAGATGTTGGAGATCTTGGAGTATGGCTACCAAGCTGTTGACCCGAAGAATCTTACTCCAAGAGAGGTTTATGACAAGAATCTCAATGACACAGCAACCATGTGCATAAGGAGAGGTTTGACTGACAAGCAAAGGAGACCATACATACATATCACAAGTGCCAAGGAATTATGGGATAGCATTGTGAGGACCAAGACCGGTACCTCCACTCTCCGGCTTGCTCAATATGAAATTGCCAAAGGTCAATTGCAAAACTTTTGTATGGAGAAAGGTGAATCTCCCAAGCAACTACTTGAGCATCTCATGACTCTCACCGCCGACATTGAGTCATGTTAATGTGACAAGACTCAAGATGGATTCAACTTGACTAAGCGATTTCTCATGGATAAGTTGCTTCATGCTCTTGTAGGGTAACGCAGCAGAAAACAAAAATTTCCCGACCTACGCACCAGCCCAGGACCACTATGGAGACTGCAAACAAGGTTTGATCATTTTCGTTACCGACTCGTAGCGCAGCGGAAGTAGAGTCGATGACGATCGGCGGTGCAGATCCCCGCAGCTAGGATTTACAACCTCCCAACCGCGAGGATGTATACCCTCGTCTTCCCTTCGGACAGCCCTCCGGGAGGCGGTCGAACAGTCCCCCGGACGGTGTCGCGGACAGCCCTTCGGGAGGACCTTCGAAACTCGAACGGTCACTCGGACAGCCCTTCGGGAGGACTCACAGAACTTGGACCGTCACTTGGACAGCCCTTCGGGAGGCACTCTCGAACAGCCCCTCGGGCACTAAGATCGAAACTACGACCTCTCTACAGAGTTGCACACATACGGTGTCATCTATCCGGCAGGGCTTCACCGTCCAGAACTAGTTCCCACCGGAACCCAGACAGCCTTTCGGCTCTACGAAACTCTTTCCGTGGGAGGGAGAGAGAAGCCAGATCATTGCAATGGCATGTATGTGAGAAGGGATGAGTGTGGAGGGCTGCCCCTCCACCTCTATTTATAGGATAGCCAAGGGGTAAAGATGTCATACAAAAAAACCCCAAAGTACCCCCACTTTATGCCTTTCCACAAAAGAATAAAGATAAAAGGGGTGCCATGTGGAGCTCCAAGGAGCTCCACCATGCTTGGCCGGCCACACCCTTGGGGGACCCCCCAAGGGGGCTTCCTTAGTGCCTAAGGCATTCTAGAAGCCTTTTGGGAAATTCCCAAAAGGTGCTTTCCATAAAATTCCCAAAAAGCACTTTCACTATTCACGACGACATTTTTAGCGTCCGTTCGAACTGAAAATATTTATGTGGGCTTAGAACATTTCCAGTACCCACTAAAATAATTTTCAATGCGTTCTGGAAGAATTCCAGTTTAGTGATTTCATCTGCGAAAAGCATCTGAAGCGGTTCCGGCAGCCCCGGAACATTTCCGGTTTTTCTTCCAGAAAATTCCCAGAAGTTTCCAGAATGATTTTGGTATCCTCCAAGAATTATCAGGCATGTGCCGAAACCATTTTGACTTAATGGTATCCCCTGAAACAACTTTTCAGTTTCACCGGAACTCATCCGGTGACCTCTCTCTGCGGAACTTTTCCGCTGTCCGAAACTTTTCGGTGTCCGAAACTTTTTCGGTGATTTTCTCTCAGACTCCCTGTCTAGTATTCAGCAGATAGATGACCCTTAAGCGTGTGACCCTATAGGTTCGGTGAAGTATAAACATGACACGGAACCCCTTCCGATCAATGATCAACATCGGAGCCGTGGACACCCATATTGACCCCTATACCCACACGAATGAATATTCGAGTGAACCTCCAGTTGCCGTGTGCTATTCCTGTTGCTTCGCGATATGTTACAAATACCCGAGGTGAGACATGTTGGCATTCCCGTGGATCAACAACTTGTCCACTATGCTAGTTACCTCGTTACCGGTATTGTTCTCTTTTCTCGTTACTGTGTTCCGGCATCCCTGTGATCAAATCACCCTGTGTCTGGCCAGACGATGATGGATACCGTAACACCGAGAGGGCCCAGAGATATCTCTCCATCGTCGGAGGAGCAAATCCCAATCTTGAGCTATCAAGTTACTTGACATACTTTCCCATGAACCCGTAAGCCGCCGTAATAGCCATCCAGTTACGGATGACGTTTAACAAACCCCAAAGTTCATGAATCAAGCATGAAGAAACTCGATACTCTCATGGTCTGAGGAATTATGCAAACATTAACCATCTTTGTGTTATTAACCATTAACTTGTGACGAATGAATCTCATAGCATAACATCAAACGGGTCGATTCAACACAAATGTTCTTATAACATTGTGCCCTCAAAGTTGCTGGCATAGACATGCCCATGATCAGGAAAACAGAACCATCCTGCAACACTTGAGCCAGTCATAGAGGCTTGACTAGGAATACATTTTATTGTTTATTATCCCACATGTGCATATGAGTCTTCCTCCAAGCCTCGTTTTATTTGTAGACTCGAGAATCATTGCAGTTATAGCATGGAACATAAACATAATTATGAACAGGGAGATAATCAATAACATTTATTATTGCCTCTAGGGCATATCTCCTACAGACTCCCACTTGCACGAGAGTCAATAATCTAGTTAATGCTAATGCACTTCACACCTGTGGCACACCGGTGTAAATATGCTTCGGATGTGGTATAGCCTGATGTCCAACGGATCTGACGACTTCAGCTCCGTGTGTATCTTTGCGTATCCTCGCGTTTTTACGCTTTCACAAAATTCATATTTTGCGTGGACTTGGCTTTGTATGTATGTGAATCACAGGTCGAACCTGGATTCCTCAGACTGAGTTATGGAGCAACTACCCGCAGTAGTGTCCCATTGACAAAAGCCATCTTGGAACCATACTAAGTTCATGAATGAACTATATGATTCAACATCTTCTTTGTCGCTTTAAAAGCGGCAACATACTTCGCCTCTATTATAGAATTCGCCACAGTAACTTGTTTGAACAAATTCCAACTAACTGTGCCACTAGATTGTGTGTTACACAAAACCCTCAATTTAAATCGAAAATCGCATGGAGCATGGATGAAGACTGTATCGATGTAACCTTTTACAACGAACTCTTCATGATCTCCGCTTGCGAGAAAACATGTCATCAGTGCTATTATAGTACTCAATGACCCTTTTTCACTGTTGTCCCATGATCAGTACTTTTGATCACTTTGGTATCTATACTCGCAACAACTTTGGGAGTATTGGACATATCTGGTTTGTTTTTACATACCATGGAATACATGATTAATCGAAACACAAGAGTGTATGGAATCTCCATCATGTATTTTGCTCATCAGTGTTTTGGGACACCGAGTCTTGCAAAAACTCTTTCCATGTGACTTCGGCAAGAATCACTCCTTGACGTTTTTAATGCTAAAAGGTTTTAGCATCTTGTCAATATGTATCTTTTCTCAGCCCCATTAGGTAAATCTATCTCCATAGATCATCATGCCTAATATAAAGGCTATTTAGCCCAAGCACTTCATCGAAAAACTATTTTCAAATGAAGTCCTAATTCGTGTCAAGAAATTTATTTCCAATTAACAATGTGTCAAGCACACAACGTTTTTTTTTTAGAAATTTATTATGCTCCCACTTACTTTCTTGAATCACAAGCATCTTCGTTACCCATTGATGAAGTCAAACCCTTTTGACCATTTCATCAAAACACGAAGATTCCAACTCCATTATGCTCTCTTCTGTCCATTGCTGGAACTCTGAAGTTTGCACACTCACTAGCATCCTCTGGAATGACAAAATACCTTGGACTGTAACACATGCAAGTCCTTGGTTTCATTTCCATCATATGGAAATCCTATTGTCATCCATGTTTCATATCTCATGACTGAAATATGTATTAATTGCTAGTTCAACCCGAACCGACTTTAAGCATCGCTACGGTGAAACAACCTCATCGCAGTCAACTCCTTGAACTTGTTATTTCAACAAGTCGAGCTTTATGGATAAAACATTTTATCCATATCAGTTTATAGTTCCATAAAAGTTCGTTAGACTCTAAGTCTTCTGAAGGGGTCATCAAGATATGATCTTGAATCATTTATATGGAAACTATCTCGGATTATATTGGCATTTAGCCAATCTCGGAGTCAGGGCCCATCAACGCTTCCTTGTGTATCGTAGGTATACTGTTGTCTAACAACAATATCTCGTCTGCGCACCTGAGAGGTTTGCACGAGCCTTGCCTACGTGGTTCAGTTGCAAGTTCGACCGAAGTCCATACATTTTATTGTAGAGACTTCCGTATCAGTCGCAGTAGGAAACTCCGGGATCACTTCCAAGGTTCCTTTCCTTTGACCTGATGACGAAGATACTGGTTATCTCGTCGAGTTGCACTGTCCTCCCACTCACCTTTTGCAAGAACAATTCTCTTTAAAAGCATACCATTTTGTGGCAAAAACTTTTGCCTCGGTATAGTGGTGGGGGAATACCCAATGACTTGGGATAACCTACAAAGTAGCACTTGTCTGATTTGGAATAGGTTTGTAACCTTTTACACAAGCCCCATATTCCAAATGTTAAGAAAAGATATAACATGGTTGGGCGTACCATACCATGGTGTCATTTCAACAGACCCGATGGAGCTCTTTTCAGTGTAAAAGCCGCAGTCTCTAAAGCATCACTCTTTAAAAGGGATAATGGCAAATTTATTTATGCCATCTTTGATCTTACCATGTCATAAATGGTTTGATTACATCTTCACGGACTTTCCACTTGCAGTGGTGTTCCGGGAGGTGCAAGTTATGAAACCCCTTTCACAACTCATCAGACATTCGCTAAACTTGTAACTCAAATATTCTTTTCTGCAATCGAATTGTAGAAACATAATCTTCTTGTTACAATAACTTCTACTTCATATTTGAAAACCTTTTGAATGAATTCAAAAAATTCAGACTTACGTCTCATCAAGTAAATATCCATATATCTACTTGAGTCATTTCTGAAGATAGATAAATCCACTACTTGCAAAAACATTTATCGGACTACATACATCAAAATGTATGATCACCAATAAATTCTTTGCTCGTTCCTTATGGCCTGTGAACGGTATTTCAGTCACTTCACTTTTCGAAGGAAAGTTGCAAGTGTCAGATGATTCAAAAATCAAACGACTTCAAAATCCATCATAATGGAATCTTTCATGCGGGTTTCTCCAATGTGACCAAATGCAGTGCCACACTTGTGTGGTATTCTTTTAGTCTTACGACATTTAGCGTCAGTGTTATGGATGTATCATTTTACCATCAATATTCATAACATACATCCCATCTTGGATGGAAGTATGGCCCTTCATGTTATTCATAATACTGAACAACAATTGTTCTTTTATGAACAACTCTTTTGCAACAAACATTGTGCAATGGGCTAGAGTGTGTAAAACTCTAAAATGAATTGTGAAAGTAAATCCAGAGGTAATATATTATTATCATTATTCATAACATGCATCTCATTCTCAATGAAAGTATGGCCCTTATGTTATTCATAACATCGAACATAAAAAGTTCTCTTATGAACAACCTTCTTGCAAGATTACTTTATGCAAAGGCTAGAGTTTGTAAAACTCTAAATGAATTATGAAAATAAATACAGACGGTAATACACCGATGGAAGGTATAGTAACATTTACTATGTTCCCTGTGTATACCTAAACCTCATTCCTGGCTAGTCTTTCAGGCCATAGTAGTTCTTACATCGAGTTGCAACAGAATGCAATCGAGCGGGTATCTCTATGATTAACTCACAATACCCAAGAATCAGTGATTAACAAATTAATCATAATTCCCAAGAACTATATCTTTGACTAGCCTTCTATACATCAAAAACTTGTATGACATTCATACATGAGCTGGATATTCCAGTCTTCTTTCTTTCTGCCATTATACTTCTAACAGTTTAACTTTTAGTATTTCTCCTACTCTCAGAAGAAGCACCCAACTTAAGATTGGCGTTAGCCCCGGACTTCCTAGGCGTGAAAGTTTCACTAACACCCTTCGGACACTTCCTTTCTCTTTAAGTTGTTGTTTTATTCACCTTTCATCATATGACAGGCGTTCTTCTGGATCCCTCTCTTATCAGTCTAATGCATAGTAAACTCTTTTACTAATAGTTTGCAAACAAACATCGCTTTGGATATCTCATATCTTTTAGCCTTTGTCTGTCTCTGAAAATGATTTTCAGATTCCATGAATATCACATAACTATCCAAACTTTGGAAGTTTGGGTCTCATGGAAACAAACATATTGCGCTTGACTGAAATGGAATTCTAGCTTTTGGATCAACGGACGAGAGTCACATGATCCATAGCATAAGCGAGAGAATACCGAAAGTATGCGATAGGACAAAGTCCTTCTCGGCACTCTTGAGGACAATCCTCACATTACGTTACCAACCGTAAAGTTTTAACCAGATATTTAACAGCTATTCAATTTTAATAGGGAAGGTGGAAATGCGAGCCATTATTCTACAACTATTATGCAAACCACACTTAGACAGTGTTCATAATTAATTGCACTGAGAATTAAACAAGTTAATTCAACAGTGCGCTCCCACTCAAATCAATATCTCTCATAATTGATTGTGAGTGATACAGGACCCGCATTTCCATTCAACGCCATTGAACGAGATGAACACTGATGGCGCGAACTTCAATCGGTAGGCAAACTTGCCGATCACATCTCTATGTGACTCTTGTTCATCTTTCGATGGGCGTGTTCCGAGCTCAGAGAGATCCTTCCAGAACGTCAAGACAACCAAGTGATCTTGCTGTGAGGTCTCAACTCACCCGCCTCACACATCCCTAATCGTTCGTACCCAGGGAGATCCTGTGATACCCCGAAAAGTTAGGTGCCGTGACGGTGCTACAGTTGGGAGAACACTAACTACTTGATATTTTTGTGAGAGATCACCCTAATAAAAAGCGACTACCACGCAATCAAGAAGGGTGCATCATAAGGGATAAACATCTCAGGCAATTCATAATAGCATGATATGGTATAGCCCTTTCTGACGGAGAAGTCTTGTATTTCTTCGTCTTCGGCATTCGCGTCGGTGTTCACCTTTGCGAAGATTGCCACCACCTTGTCGATGCACCAGATAATATTGCTATCTCTATAGCTAATAAAATAATGCATTACAACAAGGTTGACACACAGGTCATTTAAAGTGCAATCATATGGCTCCAGCCATCATGCCGAATCATGACACGCAGGTCATGTTAATTAATTTACATCATATAGTCATCTCATACATAATCAAATTATTATGAGCACTGCTATACCACATCATATGCACATGCAAACCCTCCTGCAAAACCAAGTTAGACGTCTCTAACGGTTCATGCAAAAACTAGTTTTACTGGCTTCTAAGTTTCGAAACAACCGAAGCTACCACGCTCCATCATCAAGTATGATAATTCAAGTCGCTAGATTAACTTTTCAGGGTGTATGAAACCGAGATAATAAATCTCGGCCCCATACTAAACTTCGTCATACGCATGACCCCCGTGCAGATCATATCTGCATTGCCCTTTCGTCTGCGAAATTTCATCTTTCCTTTTAACTACAGTGGAATTCAATGAACTGTTAGCACTTCGTTGATCAATCAGGATCGCGGATTGCCAGAACATTGAAACTCCACCATGCTGTTAGCAAGATCAGAAATCTGCAAATTCCAGGGAAGCAACAAGAACATCGGGTAACAGATTTCATCTGCTACCCGCACAAATAATTTTCAGTAATAGAACTCATCTACTACCTAATTATATTGTGCAACACCCATACATCACTATGTATTCTAGATCGCAACCTGCATCTACGCATAGCACGGCTCTTGATGCCACTGTAGGGTAACGCAGCAGAAAACAAAAATTTCCCGACCTACGCACCAGCCCAGGACCACTATGGAGACTGCAAACAAGGTTTGATCATTTTCGTTACGGACTCGTAGCGCAGCGGAAGTAGAGTCGATGACGATCGGCGGTGCAGATCCCCGCAGCTAGGATTTACAACCTCCCAACCGCGAGGATGTATACCCTCGTCTTCCCTTCGGACAGCCCTCCGGGAGGCGGTCGAACAGTCCCCCGGACGGTGTCGCGGACAGCCCTTCGGGAGGACCTTCGAAACTCGAACGGTCACTCGGACAGCCCTTCGGGAGGACTCACAGAACTTGGACCGTCACTTGGACAGCCCTTCGGGAGGCACTCTCGAACAGCCCCTCGGGCACTAAGATCGAAACTACGACCTCTCTACAGAGTTGCACACATACGGTGTCATCTATCCGGCAGGGCTTCGCCGTCCAGAACTAGTTCCCACCGGAACCCAGACAGCCTTTCGGCTCTACGAAACTCTTTCCGTGGGAGGGAGAGAGAAGCCAGATCATAGCAATGGCATGTATGTGAGAAGGGATGAGTGTGGAGGGCTGCCCCTCCACCTCTATTTATAGGATAGCCAAGGGGTAAAGATGTCATACAAAAAAACCCCAAAGTACCCCCACTTTATGCCTTTCCACAAAAGAATAAAGATAAAAGGGGTGCCATGTGGAGCTCCAAGGAGCTCCACCATGCTTGGCCGGCCACACCCTTGGGGGACCCCCCAAGGGGGCTTCCTTAGTGCCTAAGGCATTCTAGAAGCCTTTTGGGAAATTCCCAAAAGGTGCTTTCCATAAAATTCGGAAAAAGCACTTTCACTATTCACGACGACATTTTTCAGCGTCCATTCGAACTGAAAATATTTATGTGGGCTTAGAACATTTCCAGTACCCACTAAAATAATTTTCAATGCGTTCTGGAAGAATTCCAGTTTAGTGATTTCATCTGCGAAAAGCATCTGAAGCGGTTCCGGCAGCCCCGGAACATTTTCGGTTTTTCTTCCAGAAAATTCCCAGAAGTTTCCAGAATGATTCTGGTATCCTCCAAGAATTATCAGGCATGTGCTGAAACCATTTTGACTTAATGGTATCCCCTGAAACAACTTTTCAGTTTCACCGGAACTCATCCGGTGACCTCTCTCTGCGGAACTTTTCCGCTGTCCGAAACTTTTCGGTGTCCGAAACTTTTTCGGTGATTTTCTCTCAGACTCCCTGTCTAGTATTCAGCAGATAGATGACCCTTAAGCGTGTGACCCTATAGGTTCGGTGAAGTATAGACATGACACGGAACCCCTTCCGATCAATGATCAACATCGGAGCCGTGGACACCCATATTGACCCCTCTACCCACACGAATGAATATTCGAGTGAACCTCCAGTTGCCGTGTGCTATTCCTGTTGCTTCGCGATATGTTACAAATACCCGAGGTGAGACATGTTGGCATTCCCGTGGATCAACAACTTGTCCACTATGCTAGTTACCTCGTTACCGGTATTGTTCTCTTTTCTCGTTACTGTATTCTGGCATCCCTGTGATCAAATCACCCTGTGTCTGGCCAAACAATGATGGATACCGTAACACCGAGAGGGCCCAGAGATATCTCTCCATCGTCGGAGGAGCAAATCCCAATCTTGAGCTATCAAGTTACTTGACATACTTTCCCATGAACCCGTAAGCCGCCGTAATAGCCATCCAGTTACGGATGACGTTTAACAAACCCCAAAGTTCATGAATCAAGCATGAAGAAACTCGATACTCTCATGGTCTGAGGAATTATGCAAACATTAACCATCTCTGTGTTATTAACCATTAACTTGTGACGAATGAATCTCATAGCATAACATCAAACGGGTCGATTCAACACAAATGTTCTTATAACATTGTGCCCTCAAAGTTGCTGGCATAGACATGCCCATGATCAGGAAAACAGAACCATCATGCAACACTTGAGCCAGTCATAGAGGCTTGACTAGGAATACATTTTATCGTTTATTATCCCACACGTGCATATGAGTCTTCCTCCAAGCCTCGTTTTATTTGTAGACTCGAGAATCATTGCAGTTATAGCATGGAACATAAACATAATTATGAACAGGGAGATAATCAATAACATTTATTATTGCCTCTAGGGCATATCTCCTACAGCTCTTGCCCCATATCATCATCAAATGGTGTGGGACATAAGACAACACCATGGATTCAAGGAAATGACTCCGGATGACATCATATCAACCTTCCAACTATTTGAAGAGTCAAAGCCAAATGCTACAAAACATCTTGCCATGCATGGTACCTCAACATCAAAAATCAATCTTGCATTGAAGGCCAAGCATGTATATGAAGTAGAGCAAAGTGAAGAAGAGGAAGATGATGAGGATGAAGATGGTGATGAGATTGTCTCCGATGAGAGTCCTTCATATGAAGACATTGCTCTCTTTGTCAAGAAGTTTAGCGCGGGAAAATTCAAGGGAAGATTCCAGAAGAAGAAAGTGAGAAAATGCTACAACTGTGAAGAAACCAACCACTTCTCAAATGATTGCCCTTATGAGAAGAGAGAAGATAAACCAAGGTTTCCCAAGACCTTTCCCAAGAAGAAGTTGCCAAACCCTTTGAACACCAAGCTCAAGAAGAGAGATGGGAAAGCAATGGTTGCTCATGAAGAATCTGATCCAGATGATGTTAGTGGTGTTGCCGGAGTAGCCCAAGAATCTCAAAACACTTTGAGACTAGTCAACAAGAGTGGTGATGTTGTCACCTACAACTATATGAAAGACTACAAGGGCAACGCTCACAAGTGCCTAATGGCAAAAGCCGTGGTAGAAGATGGAGAGGATCAAAACTCTCCTGAAAAGGTCAAGGTAACCCAACGGTCAAACCCTCCTCTTTTCACTCCTTCTACTCCTAGTGATGAGTATCTTGATGCGGAGGATAATTGTGATGATAATGATATAGATGACCCCATGTTTGCTAAATTAAATAAGGTCATGTGCTCCCTCAAAGGAAAGAAGCTCACTATGTTTCGTATGCTTATGGAGATGGTGGGTAAGCACACCGTCACCATTAAGGAACTCGAAACCCTCGTAACCGAGGAAAAGGAAAAATATGAAATCCTTGAGCGGAAAGTCAAATATGAGGAAGCACGAAATGATGAACTATGCTTAAAAATTGGTGCAAACATTGATGTTCATGCTAAAGATCTTGCCTCCTTGAAAAAGGCTAAGGACTCTTGTGTAGAGTTGATGAATGATAAAAGTAAGCTTGTGAAGTCTCACGCATCTCTCTCTAAGGATTGTGAGCTTCTATCCGTGTCTCTCAAGACTAAGGAAGAGGAGCTCACCCTTCTTACAAAGAGTTTTGAGACGCTCAAGCTTACTTATCTTGAAACTCTTGCTAAGGCTTACTCTTCTCCTATTATCAATATTGATACTTGTACTACTAACTCTAGTAGTGACCTAGCATCTATTCTTGAGGAGAATCGCTTTCTCAAGGCTCAAATCGAGAAAGGTCTCATGACATGTGCTCAAGGACAAAAGAACCTTAATGAGGTAATGAGCCAACACAATGAGGTGTTTGCCAAAGAGAGGCTCGGGTTTGACCCAAGCACAAGCAAGAAGAAGACGTCTTCCCCTCAAAAGTGCACCACTCCTCTAAAAGAATCTTTTGTACGAGAAGGGCACAAGGAGAAAGGTAAGGTTGTTAGTGGGAAGGCCACAAGGGGCATGCCCATTCTCAACAAGCCAAAAGAGTTCATGCCTCCATCTTATGTACTTCGTAAAACTAAGGATGGAGAAGTTTATGCAAAAGTTGTTGGTCCTCAAAATGCATTCCGGTTCTATGCTATTTGGGTCCCTAAGACCCTTATGACTAATTTGAGAGGTCCCATTGCAAAATGGGTACCTCTAACCAAGTCATAATTATGTGTAGGTTGCTTTCTCCGGTGGAGTAAAATGGGTGATCGACAGTGGATGTACAAATCATATGACCGGAGATGGTAAGTTGCTCTACGATTTCAAGGAAGCTATTCAACCATTTATGAGCATTATGTTTGGTGGAGGTTCAAAAGGACAGGTACTCGGGTTGGGTAAGGTGGCTATCACAAATGACATGTCTCTAGCAAATGTCATGCTTGTTCAATCCCTTAAATATCATTTGCTTTCTGTTCGCCAATTGGCTTCTGTTGGTTATGATACACTCTTTGGACTAACGGATGTGAAAGTCTTTAAGAGATATACTCTCGAAGTGGCCTTTGTTGGAAAGTTGGATGGCAACCTTTACACGGTTGATTTCTCGAAAGAGAGCACATTTCATGCAACTTGTCTAATGGCCAAGGCCGACAAGGGGTGGCTATGGCATCGCCGGCTAGCCCATGTCGGCATGAGAAATCTTCAAGATCTCTTAAAAGGTAATCACATCCTTGGACTAACCAATGTCTCTTTTGAGAAAGATCGTGTGTGTAGTGCTTGCATAGCCGGGAAGCAACATCAATCAAAGCACCCACCCAAGAATATCATGTCTACTTCAAGGCCTCTGGAGCTCCTTCATGTGGATCTTTTTGGGCCACCTTCATGGGATAGTCTTGGTGGGAAAAAGTATGGTCTTGTCATTGTTGATGATTACTCAAGATATACATGGGTGTTTTTCCTCAAGTCCAAGGACGAGATGAAGATCACCTTCATTGATTTTGCCAAGCAAGCACAACGCAAGTTTGACAAAGAAATCTTGGCAATAAGAAGTGATAATGGCTCTGAGTTCAAGAACTATACCTTGAAAGAATTTCTTAGTGATGAAGGGATTGAGCATCAATATTCAGCTCCATACACTCCTCAGCAAAATGGTGTAGCCGAAAGGAAGAACCGTACACTTGTGGAGATGGCAAGGTCCATGTTGGATGAATACAAGTCGCCACATAGTTTTTGGGCCGAGACTGTCAACACCGCATGCCATGCATCAAACCGGCTCTTCCTCCGCACTATATTGGAAAAGACTCCATATGAGCTCCTAACTGGGAACAAGCCGAATGTCAAGTACTTTCGCGTATTTGGGTGCAAATGTTTCGTCCTCAACAAAAGAGAACGGTTAGGAAAATTTCAATCCAAAACTATTGAGGGCATATTTGTTGGCTATGGATCAAACTCTCATGCCTATAGAGTCTACAACAAATCCAATGGATGTGTTGTAGAAACTTGTGACGTGGTGTTTGATGAATTTAATGGCTCCCATGGGGAGCAAGTTGATCTAAGTGGTGTAGGTGAAGAAGATTCTTCTCAAGATATCTTGACCATGGGTGTTGGTGCACTTCTTCCAATGGAACAAGAACCTTATGATGATGAAGAAGAAGATGGAAGCTTCACACATCTTCAAACTACTTCAACACCCATACCACCGCAAGCTCCTATTGCTCAACCAATGCCCTTAGACCAAGTACAAGAAGATGATCAAGTCCCTCTTCATGATAATCGTCAAGAACAAGATCATCATCAAGGGAAAGAACAAGAAAGTGCAATCATTGACGATGAACCTCAACAAATGCAAGATGAAGAAGAAGATCTTCCTCCACACCTTAATGATCCATTAGTTGAGGACGTGGATGATGGACATGACTTTGAACCTCACGGAACCCTAACCTCCATCATGCCTCGAGTGGCCGGTCGTGTTGATGTTGACAAAATTCTCACCGGCATATCGGAAGGTAGAGTCACTCGTAAACATTTGACAAACTTTTGTGCACCCTTCTCATTTGTGTCTAGTGTTGAGCCTCTCAAGGTACAAGATGCATTGATGGACAACGATTGGCTCGTTGCTATACAAGAAGAGTTGAACAGTTTTGAACGCAACCAAGTGTGGTCATTAGTCGAGAGGCCAACTACCGAGCACAATGTCATTGGAACAAAATGGATTTTCAAGAACAAGCAAGATGAGAATGGTGTAATCATCCGTAACAAGGCAAGGTTAGTGGCACAAGGGTACTCACAAGTTGAAGGTTTGGACTTTGGTGAGACCTTTGCTCCCGTTGCCCGTCTTGAATCCATTCGCATCTTACTTGCTTATGCTGCTTTCAATGGTTTTACATTACATCAAATGGATGTGAAGAGTGCTTTCCTTAACGGTCCTCTACAAGAAGAAGTATATGTATCACAACCACCTAGGTTCGTTGATCCCGATCACAAAGACTATGTGTATAAACTTCATAAGGCTTTGTATGGCCTCAAACAAGCACCTCGTGCTTGGTATGATCATCTTAAGAAGTTTTTACTCGATGATGGTTTTGTGAGACGGGTGATCGATCCCACTCTTTTTACTAAGAGGGACAAGGGTGATTTGATCTTATGCCAAATCTATGTAGATGATATCATTTTTGGTTCTCCTAACATTCATTTATGCAAGAAGTTTGCGGCCTCCATGACCAAGAATTTTGAAATGTCACTCAATGCGGACTTGAAGTTCTTTCTCGGATTCCAAATTCAACAATTTCAAGAAGGAATTTTCGTATCTCAAGCAAAATACCTCAAGGACATTCTAGAGAAGTTTGGCATGTCTGATGCTAGACCATGTAAGACACCTATGCCAACCAAAATTGTACTCACTGAAGACACAAATGGTATCCCTTTCGACCCATCTATTTACCGCTCTATGATTGGTTCATTGCTCTATCTTTGTGCATCTAGACCAGACATCATGTTTAGTGTATGCATGTGTGCTAGATTTCAAGCTTCCCCTAGGGAAAGTCATCATAAGGCGGTTAAGCATATTCTTAGATACCTTGTTCACACCCCAAAGTTGGGACTTTGGTACCCCAAGGATGCTAAGTTTGATCTTATTGGGTACACGGATGCGGATTTGGCTGGAGACAAAGTGGATCGTAAGTCCACCTCCGGTGCATGTCAATTTCTTGGACGCTCTTTGGTAAGTTGGTCCTCGAAGAAACAAAATTGTGTTGCTCTTTCCACCGCCGAAGCTGAATACATTGCAACAGCCAGTTGTGCAACTCAATTACTATGGATGAGGCAAACTTTGAAGGATTACGGTATCACCTATAGACAAGTGCCTCTTCGATGTGATAATGAAAGTGCCATCAATATTGCTGAGAATCCCAAAGATCATACTCGCACCAAGCACATTGATATTAGGTATCATTTCTTGCGAGATCATGTGGAGAAGGGTGATATTGATATTGCTCATGTAGGTACGGATATGCAACTTGCAGACATTTTCACCAAACCATTAGATGAAGTAAGGTTCTGTCAACTTAGGCGTGAACTTGGTATCTTGGAGCTTGACAACATTATGTGAAATCTAGTACCCATGCATGCTTTTTCATCATGTTTTGTCTTGATGTAGGCATATATTTAGGGGGAGGCACTCAACTCATGAGTACTCTCACCCTATGTAATGCATAAAAAGAACAAACACTCTCAAAGCTATCATGTTATTCTAACTATGGTGCTTTCAATGATGGAGTAGTGATTATGCACCCAAAGTTCAAATCTTTGCGATGTCATGTCACATATACTCACACATGGTGGCATCAGCCACCGCTCTTGCCATTAGAACACTGTCTGAGCGATGTGTGTTATTTTTTTTTGTTGTTGGCATAGGTTACTTACTGCTTCATATTGTGTCTTTGCATCTTGCTACGTACTGAAATCATCATTTTTCTATCATTGTCATTAGCACCAATATTTGCACCTTATTCTTCTAAGAAAAAAAAAATCCTATGTGCATCCGGCAGTCCGGTATGTACCGGACGTCCGTAAAATCTTTTCTGTTGTCCTCACTCCGGACGTCCGGTGAGTCCGGACTTCCGTTAATTTCAGCCTTGTCCTATCGCGTCGGACGTCCGTTTTTGCCGGTCGTCTGCTACCTGGCGTATCTGGTTGGTCTTCTCAGGCCCCGGACGTCCGTTCTGCACCGGTCGTCCGGTCTATTTGTGCATCCGGCTGTCCGGTATGTACTGGACTTCCGTTAATTTCAGCCCTGTCCTATCGCATCGGACGTCCGTTTTTGCCGGTCATCCGCTGCCTGGCGTATCTGGTTGGTCTTCCCAGGCCCCGAACGTCCATTCCGCACCGGTCGTCCGGTCTATTTCTGGCCCGCATATATAAAGCGGAGTGCGTTTAGAGCAGTTTCTATACCTAAAATCGCCCGTTCCCCATCTCTTCTCCGCCGCCGCCACTCACTCTCCTCGCTGTGGTCGCGCGCCGGCCGTGCTCCTCGCCGTCTCAGCGCAGGCTGGGTCGTCCCGGTCGTCGTCGGGCCTCCGGCGCCGCCCCGTGGATCCCCTCCCCATCTTGTTCGTCCTCCCGAGGTCGAGATGCCAAGGACCAAGCGCTCCGCACGCAAGCAGGTCTCTGGTGGGCCATCTCGTCCGTCTCGTCGTGGTGGCTCCGGTGATTCACAAGAGCGGGATCGTCCTCGAAAGCGTGCTGCTCACCCTCACAGCTCGGCTAGCGACTCCTCATCGGAGGAATCTGACTATGAGGTTGAGCTGGAAGATTTGGAGCAGCCCGAGTATGTTGTTGTTCGCACCACTGCACCCAAGCCGGGAACACGTCGGGCCACCTTCAAGCCTCCTCCTCCTCCGGTGCAACCTCAAGGTGATGCCCGTCGCATATCTCTTGAACCTCCACTTCCTCACGGCCGCAACATTAAAAGGTTCAATGAGGTTCCCATAGCTTCCTATCTTAAGCTTCGTCGTGATATTGACCAATTCTCTCTTGTTAGCGACTCCCAAGACGCTCGCTTTCGCACTAATGTCCAGGCAGACATTTTTACCACTATCATCATTCCTAAGGGTCTATCTCTGCATGTATGCATTGACTTAGAGCATATTCGTGCTCATCCGTTGAAATATCCGGGGGCTATTGAGCTCATCGAGTCATCTAATCTTGCTGCTCCATTTGCATTTCAGCATGATTTTAACCAAGCTGCCATTCATCAATTCTATGCCACATGTTACTTTGGTCCAAATAACACTGTCACTTGGATGACCTCCGACACCGTGCTCACGGCATCTTATGCTCAATTTGTTGCTGCCCTTGGTTTTCCTGACACCGGGTTCAAAATCCATAAGGATGACCCAAACCATAGGCCCAAGGGCATTGAGGTATGTGCGGATCTTCTCAAACCTCTCGGTGAAATGACTAATGAGGAGAAACATAAGGGTCTGAACCAAGTCTCCATTTGGCGCTCACCTTTCTACATCATCTATCAATGTACCATTCGCACCATTTATCCCAAGATGGGTGACAAGGGGTCTTGCAATAGCTACTGCATTGATCTCATGCATCGCCTCTTTGCGTCTCCAAAGGGGAAGATCAATGTCCCTCATTTTCTATGGCATGAGATCCGTCTCGCTTGTTTTCAGCACAAGCGGGCCTTTCCTCATGCTCCCTTTCTTCAGGCATTCATCGAGAGTGTAGCTCCGTTTCCCATTGCCCGCACTCACTTACATGAGCGGTGGGTCATTCCACCTCACATGGCAGATGATTGGGTCCCCAAGGACCCTTCTGCTCCTGCTCGTCGATCTGCTGCTAGTGTTCCTCCTCCTGCTCGTTCTACTACTTCCGGATCTGCATCCTTTGGGCGCATAGCTCGCTTTCTTGGGAAAGCTCACTCTGCCATGATGAAGGTGTTTACCTTTCATTGCTCCCAAAATCACGACGTTGTCACTCGCATGGTCACTTCCAAGAATGATCTGAAGGCTCGTCTGAGAGACTCCGGAGTTTACGATGTGAGTGACGATGAACGTCTTCCTGACGAACCACCTTCTGACTTTGGTTTTCCCTCGGGTCCTGAGTGGGCTGATTTCCTTGACGAGGCTGGTGGCAGTGGTGCTCATGATGATGATGATGATGATGCTATTTGATGATGTTATGACCCCTTTTTTGGGTATTTTATGCCAAGGGGGAGTAGGCACTTATCTATGTAATGCTTTGACAAGTAGCTTGTATTAGAATTATGTCCTATGCTATGAGTGATGAACCTTTATGGAGCCTATGCTATGTAATGCTATTTGGTTGTGTTGGTATCATATTGAGGGGGAGCTCTCTTCATGCTTATTTTATTTATGCACATGTTTAGGGGGAGCTCCACAACAAATCCTTTCGATATTCAAAGTTTTTTTTTTACATATTGAGAAGTGCATGTATGTTGTCATCAACTACCAAAAAGGGGGGAGATTGAAAGTGCAATCATGCCCTTAATCGTATTTTGATGTTGATGACAACATGCATATTGGGACTAATCATGTTTATCAAGTAAATCTCAGGATTATTTCTCAAGGGCCGTGTGTGGATCATGAATATGGACATATATATTTTTATATCACTCAAGAGCAGAGATACAAGACAAAGACAAAAGCTTCGGCTCCTTTTTTATTTGCGGTTTGTTCTTGAGTATAGGGATCCCGCACTATTAAGAGAGGATCGTCGGATTTCGTGAAAGAACTTGCTCAAAACCCACAGAATATCCTCTCTCAGCATCTCTGTTTCATCTCTAATTCTTTCTCTACCTTGTGCACAAAAAATTGGTATGATTCTAAGCTTGTAGGTTCAGCTATCACCGGACGTCCGAATGGCTACGGACGTCCGACCTCTCACAGCCGACCGGGCATCCGGCTCTCCCCGGGTGTCCGGTGCATCCTCACAGAATATATATTAGCGGATGTGCGGTCTCAACGGACGACCGGTCACCGGACGGCCGTTCTTCTCCAGATGTCCGGTACTGCCCCAACAGAAGGTTGTTTAGCGGATTTCCGACCTCACCGGATGTCCGGCCACCGGACGACCGGCGTCTTCCGGACGTCCACTGGCTGTGTGCCTCGTGCCTCTTCTGTGGCCTGGTAGGCTTTCCAGCGACCGGACGACCGGCGGCCCGGCCGGACGTCCGGTACAATCTGAGTCACCGGAGTACCGGACGTCCGAGAGCTCCAGTACACTGTGTGGCTCAAACGGTCAGTTTTACACTATCACTATATATAGTCTCCTCCCTCACACGGGATGGGGCTGACCATTCACTTTGAGCTTTCTAAGAAAACATCTCACTCCCTCTCTTGATTCCCTACACCAAATCCTAGATCCCCAAAGGATTTGGGAACAGTTGAGAGAAGTTCTCCAATCAAGTGATAGATCCACTCCTTCCCCTTCTTCTCACCAAAAGAATTCGTGATTTGAGCAAGTTCTTGAGCATTTCCCAACGTTCTTGTTACTCTTGGAGGTTGGAGACTCCTAGGCAGTAGGAGTCTTTCGGAGAGGAATCGACCACTGTGATTACCCCCGAAAAAGTTTGTGAGGGTTTGGAGACCACCCCAAGGTCTACCACTAGTGGTTGAGAAACGCCTTCGTGGTGTTGTCTCAAAGGGAGAATAGGGTGAGCCTTCGTGGCGTTGGTGTGCCTTCGTGGTAACATCCACCTCTCTAACGGTGACGTAGCTTCCCTCCAAGGAAGTGAACATCGGCATACATCCTCGTCTCCCGGAGTTGCGGTTATTCCTAACCCTAACTCTATACTTGTGGTCACTTGTCTCCTAGCTCTTACTTATATCATATTGTGCTTGCTTACTCATACTTGCGTTACTTGTTTATCCTGCTTAGCTCTTAGCATCATACTTGCAATTGTTAGGCTCACTTTCCTATTCCGAATTATTGCCTAAAATTGCTAAGTAAGAATTAAAATTTGTAATTGGACCTATTCACCCCCCCTCTAGGTCCATCTCGATCCTTTCAGGTGTGGCGTGGTGGCCGGGGTGGTGGAGCAGCGATGAAGGCAAGAGAGAAAGAAGAGAGAAAATGAGGAGGATGGAGTCGCGGGGTCCGGGAAGGGATTTGGGAGGGCCGGGGGTGTCGGATTCGTACGTTTCGCGTGTCCGGACTCCCGCAAACCTTCCCCACTTTTATCTCCGGTTTACGAGAGAAATCACGTCCGGACCGCCCCGCAGACCAATACAGGCATGCGTTGGATGGCTCCCGTGGTCCGGATAGTGCGGTCCGGATGAATGCAGGCGGTTTGCGGATTCGCCGGCCGAAGGCACAGACGCACGGTAGACGGCGGGAAAGGACGATGCATGCGGGCGAACACCTATTAGTGATTCAAAAGTTCTTATATTTCTTCACGGAGGGAGTACGTAGAATGTACCGGACGCACGCTATCTAGTATAGCTTCGTGGCTGAGAAACGAATGGAAAAAGTAAGTTAGTGCATGCATGCATGCCGATAGTGGCGGTTAAAGCTGATGGTGCATTCTTTTCAGTTCTGGCCGGCGCCTGAGAAGGACTGAAGCAAGGCGCTTTGTTTTTGAAAAAAGGGAAAAGGTTAACCGGCATGGACGGTTCTCAGCGGAGCAAGTATGCCATCTCGGTTACGCGAAAGTATATTAACCCTCCGTCGATGTAAAGACAACATAATAAGGGTGACAAGATAGGTTATACAGTGCACTGAAAACACTCCATTGCGGAAGGGTGGCTTTTCATAGAATTATATGGTAGAAATAGATAATAAACGTGACATACAACTCGTCTATGGCCATAGCGTTTGCCATATAACTAGAAAAGGACGTTGTGGATCATGCACGCTATCACCATCATCAGAAGCAACACTAGTAGTAGTGCTTGTCCAGCTAGGTCCTCAGCCAAAGCACCATGTGAGTGTCTTTCATGGCAACAAACCCAACATCCTGGACTTTGTTGTCCAGCAAGTGGCTGAGAGCCGCCATGAGAGCCTCTGGGCTGAGAAGCCATCTTGGTCCATGACGATGGCCTAACTATACTCTTGCATGCTCATCTCCTAGAAACGTAAGCGTCATCAAGACCACAACACACTACACATCGACAGTAGGAACTGCCACTAAACATGGACAGATCGAACTAGCACTACGACTAGCACACATAGATGATCTAGTTCAAGGCAGCACTGCCATAAACTTGCACACTAGCATACCACACATCAAGCATACTACCAATCTATCCATGACCACTAGCTATCAATCCTTGTCGACATGGAAAAAACTCCTAGCATGCTTCAAATCCATCACAACTAGCTACTAGAATGTCACAGTCACACAGATCGGAAGATATAACCCTACCGCATGCTCACAGATCTAAATAGAACTATTAGAGGGGAGGGGTGATTGAACTCACAGACGCCATAGAGGGTCCGCGGAGGAGCCGCTGAACACATCAGAGATGAGGAGCAGTCGATTCGCCGCCGCCGTCAACCGGTCGCCAGAGCAGTTGCGCAGCTTACCTCGTCGTCAATGTGGATCCGCGCCGGAGGGAAAGCTTGAGAGGGGAGAAATGGTGGCAGGAGTTTTGCCACTGCGGTCGACGTGGCTATATAGGGCGACCGAATCGGCGGGCGGTCACACCATATCGTCCCGCCGCTTTTTCGGAGACGCGCACGAGCTCCTGCCATCTCCCTGCTCGCAGGAGGTCAGCGCCGCGTTCCCCTCCCCTGCATCGCTCGAGCCTGGCTCGTTGGTAACTACTGATTCAGGCATTCCTAGCGGACCTGGCTGAGGACTGCTTTAAGATTGATGCAGGTTAAGATTCACATGCAGGTTAGGCAACCAAACACCCCGTTTTATTTCAGGGCGTGCCTGACTGGCCCTAATGCGAGCAACCAAACGCATCCTACAAGAAGGCACCACAAGTCAGTCAGGAGACATCAAGTCTCCGACCTGTATATGCTGCAGCTTAATTGTCCATAACATGGATGGCCAACAAACCCAACATCCACTGCTAGCTCCCCATAACGCCGGAGAGGTTGTTGGTCGGCTGTCTCCACATAATGTGCGCCAAGCCCAGGCTCAACGCCCTCCATGCCTAGCTTAGTTAGTTGCTGCCATAATTAGCAATTAACCAGCTACCACGACGTCTTCTTGTCGCAGGTAGCAGGTAATTTGTCCTGGGACCCTGGCGAGGATTTGATTAGATCTGCATACAAGCCAGCGCTTCAAATCCGGCCCCTAAATTAGCTGAATCAAGGGAAGAAATCTGTCGTCGCGTAGAGCTCTGTACTGCTCAGGGTGTAGTGCTGGTGCAGAGAGTGTCTGTGGATTTTCTGTGTGCAAGACCAAGACTGTAGTACTCCCTGCTTCCCAAAATATAAGGCCGTTTGACTTTTCTGGTCTTTGTTGCATAACTTTGATTATGATTTTCATGTATTGAATGTTCATAAAATTAGTATACAAACATATGAAATAAAATTGTTTAGCAAGGTAAATATTTCAATGTCATTCATACATGTTCAATCCATATACTTTGATATACATTAGCGGTCAAAGTCGTGTATCAGAGACCGTGAAATTCAATTGTGCCTTATATTTTGGAAAGGAGGGAGTAGCATTGTGCAGCGTGCAAGTTTTTCACTCTTTTTTTTAACGTTTAGGTTTTTCATCTGCCTGCTTGGTTGGGCGTGCAGCCACAGGAGCATGCATGTGTTTTCACTTTGGTGCATGCTTCCATGCGTAATTATTGCCAGATGCATGGCCGCTCCTGTCTTCTACCCCGATTCTTCACGCTTTCGTATTTTTACTGCATGCGGCAGGCTGTTGTTTGTACTGCAAGTCCGATAAAAAAAAAGAGAATGCTTAAATTTTGAATTATCTTTTTACATGGCAACTCGGTGGCAAAAAGCTTCAACACTTGGCAGCTGGTAGTCTCTCAAAATCTAACATGTAGACTTAGTTTTTGAAAAAAAAGGAAAAACTAACATCCGGAGAAAAACACGTTTAGGCTTGGTTTGTTGCTGTTGAACTGTGTCGTGCAGGATTTACTTCATCTTATAACATGTAAAAGAAACATAGTTTCATGAATATCAAAGTTCGTTAGCCAGAAAGTAAAATAGAAAATTAATTAGGTTAGTGAGGTGATACAATAATAAAGGAGAAACATGCAAAGTAAATGATAATTGACACAATCGGCTGGAACGCTAATACCAACCTCCTATATGTGTAAGCATAAGTCATGTCCACGTACCCAACTATGAGTAAGTTAAACATGTCCATCAATCACGGTTCATGGATGATCACTATCGACCTCCATACAAAGCTCAAGATTTTGCCTAATTCCAACCTTTCCTGCTCTCCTGTGGGCATTCCTGTTCTTTCTCGAGTAACCCAAGAAAGTGTGGGTGCAAGGACAGCTAGTGGTACGCAAGGCCACACAACCACAAAAAGATGTTGCATCTTTAGGTCAGCAATGATCCAATCCATGGCGCATCAGCTTTCTTTTCCACGGTTACGGGGTACGTTGTCTCTCCGTGTGGATGTGCTTTGGGGTAGGGTCTAATCTGTTGTAGGCCATGAGTGGATCAATCATGCTCCCTTTGAACAAACCACCATGATACCAAACGGATCCATCGGTTTCATTGGCCTTGTGGTCAACTCTCTAGAGGCTTCTTTCTCTCTCCGCTACCCATGATAAAGGGTTGTCAAGATAAGACATGACTAGCCACTGATTAGCGATATTTTTCGGCGAGGTGCAGTAGGTTACCAAGCTTTTGCCCTCAAATTGCATTGCAACTAAATTTAGAGAAGACCACATATTTCATGCATTTGAGCGAGACTTGAGCGGGAGACACATCAGATCATCTACATGTGCGCCACACATATCGAAGACCGAAGAGGAAGTCCCTGAAGAAAAAGTTCATGGTTGTGGAAAAGGGATTGCCATTGCACATGATATTGCAAGCACTCAATCGTAAAAATGGATTAATATCATTGAGGTGTGAGCTCAGCATCCACATTCAACAATTCCCTAAGGCCTCGTTTGACAGGGAGGGGTTGGGGAGGTTTGTGGAGGGGGTGATTTCAGAGGATTGGGTGAATCCCTTCCTTTCACCAAATCCCCTCAAAACCCCTTGAATCCCCAAAACTCCTCCATCCACAATCCTCTTAGTTAAAAATTTCCGTTTGGTAGGCAGGGTTTGTCATATTGATAGAACATTTAAAAATTCAATCTTTACAATGTAATTAACTCTCCTTATATCCTAAATACAGACTTGTAAAGGTCACCTAATAAAAATGAGACAAAGTTGCTACAGGGGAATAATTTAGCAGCAGTTTTTCAGATTCTAAAGAACAAATTATTCGGAAACAAAACATTCAATTTGGCTGGGCCGCTTAAAGCCTGAATATTATGCAAAGAATTTCCTTATGACCCTAGGCTGTTCAGATTTGGTTCAGGAATCAGAGCCTTTTTTCTGACTGAACATTATTCAGAAAGAAGCACATTCAGTTTGGCTCATCAGACATTAATTCTGCCTGGGCATCTCTTCCGAATTAATCTCAGTCAACTTTGAAAATCAAAGATGACACACAAATTCATCCATCCATTTATCTACCTAGGAGTATGCTTTTGTTTCTGATGTAATAATAATTAGAAGAAGAATATTGGATATAGATGTTTTGTTTCTATCTAGGAATATAATTGTGCTGGCAAAGAGGATGCGGAAAGTATACGGAGCCGGCCGGGTGAATCGGACGGACATGCATGGGATTCATCGATGGAACAACCAAACCAAACCAATCCATGAATGGAATCACCAGTTTGTCTCTGTGGCGATGAGTGAGTTTCCTAGACAGAGACAGACAGCGTCTCTCTATTAGCTGCTGAAACCTGCACCTGCAGGGCAAGGCCGGCCATCACCTCGGAATTGGCATGGCCGGCGGGTCACAAACACAGCTAGCTAGAATGGATACGCGCTCACGCACGTATTATCAGCCGGCCGGCACCGCCGCACGCGTCGCATCTCCATCTACATCACCTACCTACAACCACCACCAGCCTCACCACCCGGCCTGTGCCGGCGGCGGCGACTCCGAAGAGGCAGCCGTGCGGAGGCCCGTCGTACCGCGGAGGAGGGTGCGGCTTGTGCGTCGTGCGGTGGCGGCGGATATATGGGGACGACGAACAAAGGGGGACGGACGGGAGGGGAGGCGTGGAGTTAGGGGAGGCGCGGAGGAGGCTGGTGGCGGCGGCGGAGCCTGCGCTCGGGGCGTGCTTCCCTGAGCCAGGCGACGAGGGTTCTTAGTCACGTGGTTACGAGGGGATCGAAGGGGATTAGAGGGGATCGGCCCATGCAAACCCCGCGTATCAAATGGGCCGTTGGGGCTTCGAGGGGTTTGCGGCCCCCGCGAGGATAATCCTCTGGAAACCCCTCCAAACCCCTTGTGTCAAACGAGGCCTAAGTGAAATCAGGTTAATTATCTATCGGCCAGATACTTTTTGTGGTAGTGTTCTCTGGTGCATGTGACATGAGCATGCATGATAGTTCTATATATCGTACTTACTATTCTGACACGGGAGCATGTTACGCATGTGAATTAGCTTGGTATACTGGTCAATAGGATTAGGTTAGTGGTTGCAAGTGCTGAGTCATACTGCCAGAGACATATTGTATATACTACTAGAAAAAAAGGTTGGCTGAACTGATCGATAACCAGCAAAAGAATGGTAGGCGCCACTCCTAGCCATGTGAACTGACGTGAGCCCCTAAGCAACGTGAATAAAACACCACTTGAAACCACCACTTTTGTTAATGTCTTACGGGGAATGGGTTTGGGGCACACAAGTACAGGGGCATCGAGTCTCCTGAGTGTTCTTTTATTTTTGGCTCCCGATTTTCAAACATTTATATCTTTTGAATGAACAGTTCAAATTAAGTTCGTTTACATATTCATGTTCCTCGTGACGAGGGTTTTCAAATAAGATCCATTTCGAATACGGATTAACGAATTTTGAAAATAAATGTTAAATTTTAACTCTTAAAACTAAGTACGATTGACCGATAAAATCACGATTTTTGTGCCTACAAACGACAAAAAAAATGTCAAAAAAATAATTTTATCTATGAAACTTGGTAAGAGCAAGCAAGAAAACGGCAAGTTTCAGGTAAAAAGTCGTAAGTTTCAACGACTGGAACTAAAACTTACTGTGCCCTCGTGTGATATTCAACTACTTGGTGAATCGCGAGTTAATCGAGCGGCTGAACAAGGCTTGGCAGCTGCGTGCTCCTGCGAATTTCCCATGCCTTACGCATACGTTTCGACCATCACTCTTCTTCAAGCAAATTACTCTACAAAAAATTACATGTGAGAACGCCCATCTAGGAAAAAGGAGACTGACTTGAAATCGACGGTCCTGTGTACGTACGTACGTGGTTGTTAGTGATCAACACGCAGGGGTTTGAAGAGCGTAGGGCATGCAAGCGTGTTCTCCCTAAGTCGTCGTAGCAGGCTTCTTGTTGGTTGGTTGCTCTCCGTGAGAAAACAGTAAACTAAATATGAAATGACGAAGCCATGAGCAGTCGATATCACACAAAAAACAAAGCCATGCATGATCTCTGATCAACCGGTCGCTCCCTTGTCCGACTCGATCCATCATAGTATCATATCCTGCGATGATCGATCCGCCATTTGGCCTTTCGTTCTCGGAACGGTCGGTCCCCGGGACATGGATCACACGGCGGCGTCGTCAAGAGTTTTTTTAGTTTGTCTCATCTCCCGGCCGCTGTACGGCGCCGGTTGGTTAATCATTGGGCATGCATCTCGTTCGGTTTTTAAAATGGCCAAGGTGGCGCCTTACGACAGGGCCCCGGCCGTCGTTTATTTTTATTTTAAACGCCACGCTGCTTTTGGACACGGGAAATGGTATGACTGACCAGAGATTGGACTTTGACCTGCTGTGGCTAGTAACATGCATGTGTTCCGACGGAAAGTACAACCGACGCAACGCATGTGGTGGTGATGTTTGATCCATCGATCGGTCGTGGATAACTAAATTTATGATGACTGCCATTATCGTCGATCTGATCAACTTTGCAAATAACCATTTCTTCTTTTTTTAGGGAGCAAATAATCATTTCTAATAGTGTGATCATGGTTTTGGGGCACGAGGACCGCATGCGTGCATGTAGGTACGTCTGTCGTACGTACTGGTTTGTTTATACTCCTACTATATATATATACATCTTGTTGCGTTTATCGCTGGCTTATCCTCAGGCCAAAAAACTTTCTTGTTTCTAGTGTGTTAGCATTGGCTGGACCGTGCACTGGCCAAATAGCTTGGTGGAAGTACGTACATGCGGCACGGTCGATGTTGCGTCCGGTTGGTGATCTAAATACTCTTATATTTCTTTACAGAGGGAGTACACACGTACGGGGATGCACGCATGTGCACGCTCGGTCCGGCGTTGAATCACACGCGGGCGTGCACCTGCAAACCTGAGCAACGTACGTACCATTTTCATCCCAAGTTACGTACTACATGCTGCACGCACGCTTTAACCGACCGACCGACGTCCCATGGAGTGCGTGCCAAGCTGTACATCTAAGGGCATGTACAATGGTTAATAAGATGGTCTTATCTTTAAGTCTTGCATGTAATTTAAAGATGACAAAAAAAATGTCTATAATGGGTCATCTTTTAGCCTTATCTTCAATAACTAATTATTCCTAAAAACGTGGTGAGACATATTTTGCTAAGATATCATCTCTTGTCTTCTCTTAAATAAGAGAAGACAAGTCTTTTTTTATGAGTTATCTCTTCTTCACCTCATCATTTATCCTATGTGGTACTTCTAAGATAGCACCATTGTACATGCTCTAACGCCGTGGTTCCTTAACTTTTCCAAACGGGCTAACAAACGTAGTACCGTGCTGTCTCATGCATTCTGTGCCCAGCTAGGCAGACCTGAAACATGTATTACTACCCGTTCGAGACCGTCGTTGGGCCCGGCGGCCAGTGGCTCATCTAGCAGGGTTGTTGAGTGGATTCTGGGTGGACTTGGAAGAAGTTGGGGCGAGCTTGCTGGGCTCAGCTCACTCAAGTGGCCGGAGCGCGTACAGCGACAGGCGGAAAGGGTAGCAGCGGCCGTGACATGACAGAGATGGCCTCGTTCGGATCCGGAACGACCAATGCCTTGGCTTCAGTACATTCACCCGACCTGCGGTCCACGCGCGCACTCCACTGGCCGTCCCAATAGCAAGCAACACGGCCGTGTACGTACGCCGTGGCCTCGTGGGTGGGTGATGGGGATACATCCGCACTAGCAGCAAGAAAGAAATTAACCGGGCACCCATGTCCAAAAGGCCACTCCGTCACCTGTCATGTCACCTGCACGGTCGGTCCGGGCGGCCGACCGCCGCGCACTCATTCATCTTCGATCCCACGCCGGCCAGCCCCTGAAAACCCCGTACAAATCTTCGATCCGGAACGACCAATGCCTGGCTTCAGTATGTTCACCCCACCTGCATGCAGTCCATGCACGTACTCCACTGGCCATCGCCCAATGGACCTCCATCCCAACAGCAACACCAACACAACAGTGAGCTGTCGGCGCGTGCACGGATGGCATATTTTGGCATGTCGATCCACCCAATATACATGCAGCTTTCTTCATGCACGCGGCGGCCGGAACTAGCGCACAGCATCGCACGCAAGCGCTTTGCTACCAGATCGACATGCACGGTCACTACCCTTGTGCTTGCACTTGTGTTGTGTCTGTTTGGGCTCGGTCGGGCACGACGGCGACGACCACTGGGCGGTTAAACCCCCGCAACTAGCTTTAACTTTGTTGTAACTATACGGCCATTGCCCTTTAGAAGAAAGCAAAAATGGTAGACTTAAGGGCAACAAATGGATTAAACTTTTTTTCCGAGTAACATAGGATTACATTTGTTGATATAGTGATAGTTAGGCGCGGAAGAGGAACGAAAGGAAGGCCACCGCATCTTTGGCAGCTCTGTTATGTGTGCCAATATGTCACAACCTAAAAAATTTTATTTCTATCCTGCGGGAAAAAGGTTATATTAGCTTTTCATTATAGAGAAGAAGAAATGGTTACTGGCTAGTTGCACATTGGCGACTTTCGAGACACCGACTTCTCCTGGGAGGTTACGGAGACGGCACCCCTCGTCTTCTCTGTACCTTTCCCCTCCGCCAAGCTGCTTTGCGTCTGCACCCACGACACCATCAAGTGTCCACTCAACAAGTTCCTCATCTCGGTCAAGGAGGTTGTGGCTGATCCTGACCCGGTTCCTTCACTCGCCCAGGTGTGGGTCCTCGTCTACGGGCTTCCTTGGGGGGGCAAGCTCGAGCACATCCTAAAGGCGGTTTCTGAGCCCGTGGGCAAGCTGCTGTCAGTTGACCTGGCCTCCTTGGAGGGGGATGGCCTGGCTCGCATTGAGATCATGTGCCCGGTTCCTGAGGAGGTGGACGGCTTGTCCTTGGTCTTCTACTTCGGCAAGAAGGGTAGGCGCCTCACGTTCGAGCTTGAGCTCCCTGAGCCGGATGGCCAGGCGGGGGTGGCGCGCCCTACCTCCCCGCCAGCCACCTCTGATGGGCGGGGGGGGGGGGGGGGGGATGGGGATGACGACTTGTCAGGGGACTCCTCCTCTGAGGATGATGATGCTCCTCATCCCCAGTCTTCCGGCCGGCGTAGACCGGCTGCCCAGGGGGTGTTATCGTCGGGGCCGTCTGGGGTTGCTGCCCTCTCTCTCTCCGACGTCCGTGCAACGGCGCCGGCCCCGGTGCTTCTGCCGGTCTCCCCGGGCCAGGTCATTGCGGTGGGGGTGGAGGAGGACTCGCTGAGTGCGGGTCTGGACATGTGTCCGCCGTCCTCCCCTCACTCCCCGGGGGTGGTGTGCTACTCTCGCTCGCCCAGATCCCCTACTTCGCCGACTCAGGGGACCCTGGTGAGGCTAGAGGGCGTAGCGTTGGCTGTGATGATGCCTCCAGCGCGTGGATCCAGCACGAGGTCGGCGGCCTCACCGGTGGTGGCCGCGAGGCAAAGTGCGCGGCTGAGACAGTCCAGTACGCTGCAAGACGGTCGCGTGCCGACGATCCAGGAGAAGGCCGCCTTGCGGGCGGCTGCGCATGACCTTTCTCTAGGTACTTCCCCAGTTCCCCCTGTTCCATCTTGTTCTGACTCTAGATTTGCAGTGCTCGGTTCTGTCCCTCTAGCACGTCTGGCCGAGGTAGCCTCGGATTGTGACATTGTGTTTCGTGGCGAGAAGGGTCCGCGCCTTGAGCA
This sequence comes from Thinopyrum elongatum, assembly GCA_011799875.1. Classification (NCBI taxonomy): domain Eukaryota; kingdom Viridiplantae; phylum Streptophyta; class Magnoliopsida; order Poales; family Poaceae; genus Thinopyrum; species Thinopyrum elongatum. The sequence goes on from CM022297.1 coordinate 533,169,641, forward strand.
AATCTCTGCAAACTGTGCCAAGGAGCGGCTTGATGGGGCGCTAGCAGAGGGTCGCGCCCGCGTGGAGCGCGGGGATCTGAATGCCCCTTCATCCACTAACCCTGGCCATAGAGAGGCCGGGGTTGGCCCAGAGGTGGTTGGGGAGACTAGCGGGAGTGGTACCTCCAGATGCTCTCCACAGGAGATAGCTCTGAGGGGCCGCCCCCCGACGCGTCTCCACCCCACGTAGCACTAGATGGTGGTCCGTGGGTCTATTGTTGGGGCTCCCTCGCAGGAGCCCCATGCCGCCGAAGCCCCTCGCCCGTGGGGGCGTCGCGGTCGTCCAGCTAAGCAAACTCCCCGGCCCGCGTTTGGCGGGCGGGCTAGCTCGCCCCGCCTGAGGGGCCTAGTACTTCCTCTGATGTTCCAATATGAAACTCCTATGTTGGAACATCCGAGGCTTTGGCCATCTTGGTCGAAGACGCCAGCTCATTGAGTATATGCGGCAGGAAAACATTGACATTGTTAGCCTCCAAGAAATGATCCGCCAGGACTTCTCCATCACAGAACTCCAGGGTCTCTCCTAGCACCAGTTTGCCTGGCAGTGGCTGTCCGCGGTCGGGCAGTCTGGCGGCATCTTGCTGGGGGTCAGGGAGGACTCCTTCTCAGTCGAAGATATGGATCGAGGGGAGTTCTTCCTGAGTATGTCTATCACCGACCGACGTGTGAACCTCGGTTGGGAGGTGATCATCGTCTATGGCCCGGTTGATCACGAGAGGTCGGCTCATTTTCTGGCTGAGCTTAGGGAAAAGGTGGAGCGATGCTCTACTCCGGTGGTAATGGCCGGGGACTTTAACCTTATTAGGTTGGCCTCAGACAAGAGCTCCCCGAATATGGATCGTCTGCGCATGCATCTATTCAATGATGGCATCGCAGACCTGGCCTTGCGCAAGATAGCCCGCATTGGGGCTAGGTTCACATGGACAAATAAGCAGGTGGACCCTATCCGGAGTTTTCTTGATAGTGTCCTAATATCGTCTCAATGGGAACTCATGTTCCCTCTATGCTCGCTCAAGGCTGGCACTAGGGTCGGCTCTGACCACTCTCCCTTGCTTTTCACCTCGGGGGAGGAAGCTCCACCATGACCATGTCGTTTTCACTTCGAAGCCGCATGGTTGTTGCAGCCGGGCTTTGTCGAGATGGTCAAGGCCCGGTGGCTTGATGCCGCGGCCTCTCCACCCCGTGTCTTTAGTGCCGTGGATGTTTGGCACCATTGTGCCAAAATGGCTAGGCAATTCATGCGGGGCTGGGGGGGCAACCTTGGCGCGGAGCTTAGGGCCTGAAAAGGGGCCCTGTTAGACCAGATTAGGGTGTTGGACGAGATGGCCGACGGTCCCGGTCTTACCCCCGATGATTGGATCTTCGGTACTCCCTTGAGGCCTCACTTATGGATATCTACAAGGGGGAGGAGCTTTTCTGGCAACGGCGTGGGGGTCAGAATTGGCTTCTCAAGGGAGACGCAAATACCGCGTACTTCCAGGCAATTGCCAATGGCCGTAGGCGAAAATGTGACATACCTTGTCTCTGGGGAGGGAGATAACCTTCTGGAACACCCGGATGAGATCTCCTCCCATATCTACTCCTTTTACAAGGAGCTCTTCATGGCGGAATCCCAAGGGGAGGGGGTCTCCCTTGCCGAGGGATTCTGGCCTTCGGAGGACCGGTTCTCTGATATTGAGAATGAAGAGTTGCTTCTTCCATTCTCCCCAGAGGAGGTTGGATGCGCCATCTCGTCCATGAAGGCTGGGTCTACACCGGGACTGGATGGCTTTCCGGCGGCCTTCTTCTAGAAATTCTGGAATGTCCTTCAGCCGGTAGTTATGCCCCTGTTCCATGAATTTTATATTGGGACACTAGATATGTCCCGAATAAACTATGGCGTCATCTCTCTTATCCCCAAAGTAGTTGGGGCGACGGACATCAGACACTTTAGGCCGATCACGGTGATCAACATTCTGGAGCGGATCTTTGCTAAAGTTTGTGCGACCCGCCTGGCCCCGGTTGCCGAGCGGATTACACACCACCTCCAGACCGCGTTTTTGAAGGGTCGGCGGATCCATGATGGGATCTTGGCCCTTCATGAAATTTTCCATGAGGTGGCATCGTGGGGCCATAAGGGCGTATTTCTTAACTTGGACTTCCAAAAAGCCTACGATCGGCTGGACTGGTCCTTCTTGCGGTTGGTGCTGCAGAGGAGAGGATTTGATGAGAGATGGTGCTCGTGGATCATGCAGCTGGTCCGTACTAGGAACACGGCCATTAATATCAATGGCGGGGTTGGGCCTTACTTTAGGTCCTCTAGGGGAGTGAAACAAGGGGATCCCATTTCCCCTCTTCTCTTCAACCGAGCGGTTGATGCTCTTGCTGGCATCTTAGACAAGGCTAGGTTGGCTGGCCACCTAAAAGGGGTGGTTAGTCACTTGATCCCTGGTGGAGGTGTCACCCATCTGCAATACGCGGATGACACCATGATTATGGTGGAGGGATCGGACTTGGACATAGTTAATCTTAAGTTCCTACTTCTAGGCTTTGAGGCCATGTCGGGACTTAAGATTAACTTTGACAAGAGCGAGGTAGTGCTCCTGGGATACTCAGCGGAAGAACAACAGAGGATTGCGGATAACCTTGACTGTAAACTTGCGACCTTCCCCATAGTTTATCTGGGGATGCCGATGTCTGACTCCAGGATCTTGACGGCGGAGTATGACCCGCTCGTTGGACGAGTAGCGTCCCGCGCGGAGCCGTATTATGGACGGTTCACTTCCAAAGGAAGCAAAACCGTCCTTATCGGCTCTAACCTTGCCAGCCTCCCCATGTATATGATGGGGATGTATATCCTGCCGGAGGGTGTCCATGACTCCTTCGATAAGGAGCTGGCAAGGTTCTTCTGGCAAGCTGCCGATGGCCGCCCAAAGTACCACATGGTCAAGTGGGCGGACATCTGTCTACCTAAGGATCAAGGTGGGCTAGGCATCATGGCCTCTCGACGCATGAACGTCGTCCTCATGCTACGCTGGGTCTGGCGGATCTTGCGTGAAGACGGTGGTCTGTGGCTGCAACTTATTCAAGCCAAATACCTGCGGGGTGTGCCTCTCTTGGCATGCTCTCGCTCAGTTGGCTCCCAGTTCGGGAAATCCATCCAGAAGATTAAGAACGAGATACGTCTTGGCATCACCTTTGTAGTTGGCAATGGGAATGTCACTCAGTTTTGGCTCAATCCTTCGATGGGAGATGTGCCATTGCGTGTTCGATTCCCTAGTCTATTTGCTATCTGTACAGACCCGTCTATTCTGGTTTCCGCGGCTTGTTTAGATGGCCAGTGGAACATCGCGTTCCGCCGGTCATTTGGCCATGATGAGGCTCTAGAATGGGATAGGTTGAGAGATGTCGTCCCGTTGGAGCTGCCACAGTCCCCGGACGGTGTCTCCTGGAGTCTTTCTCCTTTGGGAGAGTTCTCCGTTAGTTTGGCGTATCAGGCGCTTTGTCGCACGCCGACCATACAGTGGCTTTCCTCGTTGTGGAAGACTCTCGTGCCCTTTAAAATAAAGATATTCGTATGGCAGTTGCTTCGGGACCGCTTGCCCTCGGGGACAGAGGGTCTGTAAGCGCAACGGCCCGGGCGATGGCATTTGCCCTCTCTGTAGTGTCCCGGAGATGTGCTCTCACATCCTGTTTTCCTGTACGGTGGCGCGGGCTTTGTGGAGCTTTGTGCGGGGCGCACACGGGCCCGGCTGGGAGGCCGAAGATCTGGTAGAATTCCTGCAGGCCAGGGTGACCCAAGCTGGCCGCAAGCGCCGCCTCTTCTGGCTTATATTCGCGGCTTTGACGTGGACCCTTTGGACTACTCGCAAGAAAATGGTGATTGAGCGGATCTTCCTGCGGCAGGCCTCTGATTCGTTCTTCAAATTTCTTACTTTTTTACAGCACTGGCAACCGCTTGCTAGGCGGCGGGATCGTGACCAGCTTGGGTTGATGATGGATACGCTGGTGGCTGCGGCGCGGCGTCATTCAGCTAAATAGACTTGCTTAGGAGCTTGCCACTAGGTGGCCTTTTATGTTTCTTTTCGTTTTTTGGGTATGCTTGTGCTGTGGCACCAACTGTTTGCACCTTCCTTCGTGTTTGGCACTTGGTTGTATGGATGATTGCTTTATCTATAAAGCGGGGCGAAAGCCTAGCTCGAGAGTTGCACATCTATGCGTACACGCCTTTGAGCGGTACATTGGGCGCGCGGGTGTGCATGCTCTTTCTATCACGTGAAAGTAACCGCGCATAGACAAGTATCAAGAGCAAGGAACTCTAGTGGTTGCGTGTAAAGCGGGAAACACCCTTCATGTTGTGTCAACCAAAGACGGTAACACCAGAAGCTTGTTGTCCATGTAAGGACAAAGGTGGGTGCGCGACAAAAATAGTTAGCCGCACAGAATAAGCGCTGACAACATACTTAGGTTTCCTTGTGGAAAAATATATACTCGCCATAATCCCCACAAAACAACCACTGAATCAAAACTTCTACATGTTTTGTCTTCTGAATTTGCATTATGAGCTTTGATATGTGCACTTTGCACAACTTTTTCATGATCCTTTTGATCCAAACGTGTCATATGTTGATGCATGCTTCATCTACCGGTGAAATCCACAACAAGGTTGACGAGGAACGAGAAAAGTAGGCTTTTCATCAAGAATACTTGGTGGAGTGAGAAATGATTGTTTTGACTTAGTGATACGGCTACAGTCCAGAACCACAATGTAGCGTCCGGTAAATAAGTGAGTAGAGTCCCAATGCTAGGCGCTCAAGAAGAATGAAAGTAAACACTTTATTTTTGGAAGAAGATAAGGTAAGCCTACTGGACGGCTCTAACTAAGCAAGGTATACGGTAATACCCCTTTTGTGTAACCGTCTGTAGACAAGTATGTGAAACAAGGAAGTACGACTGCTATGTGGTAGTCGTTGTTTGCCAAAAAAGAGAGGAATAAATGTAGTAGTGGTTCGGCGTAAAGGGGAAAGCATGCAAGTACCAAAACAAGTTGAGAGATCCTGACGTTGTGTCTACCCAAGATGGTAAGATCAGCTTGTTGATCTAAGGACAATGGTGACCAAATGTAATGTCTCCCTGTGCAAATATGCATACCGGAATCCTCTTTTTTAAAAGATCATAGCGGAAGTCTTTACTAGCTAGGTGGATGGCTTTTCAGGTAAACAACATAAATGGCTAATAAACGAGCCATGAAAAAATATCAATGGCAATAGACCTCTATCAGAACTGAAAAGAATGCCGTGTCAGCTTCAACGTACCCTTTTAACTATAATTATAGTGCGAGCTTTCGTCCCGGGCATGACATATATAGGTCGGCTGATCATGACCGAATGACGAAAGAAGGTGTAATATTCGTCTGCAGAATAACTCTTTCGGCAAGAAGGGTTGGCCTGCCCGTTGACGCCTTTAGCGACAATTGAGGCAGAGAAAATGAATGAGACCCTGCCATACTGGTTATGAACTTAGGATCACCAAGTGGAGCAACATGAGCGGCGTTGGTGCTCTTGTTCGGCTTCGAGGTTAAGGTTTTGGGTGTGCAATGGATCTTTGGGTCTAGGCCAATGCGTCAAACAAACGACGAAATAAGGCCACTATGGTATAGCCGTGGCGCTGCCATGAGAGGCGAGCTTTGGTTGAGAGGCAGGGGCGCCAATGATAAGAAGAAGATAATAGTAAGACATGTTGACCGAAAAATATTTCCATAATTGCTCCGGTTGATATAGAACATATATGTAATAAATAAAACACGTTCAACTCAATTCATCCTATCCGGTAACAAAAAAGAAAAACATGTTTTATTCATTGCGACTGTCCATGGTGAGTACCCCTACTAGGTCTCTGCGGACCAAAGTAAAGAGCCTACCAAAGCACCTACATGTATGTACACAAAAAGGCAAAGCGCAAGAAGAGAAAAGCAAGGGACGATGCTCTAGCTGCTTGCGAAGTTGCGACAGAACGGAAAGGGAGGCCATGCCGTCAACAAAAATACGCCACCGACCAGCAGTGGCCGCTCCAGAACGGCATCGTATAGATCTTTTGCTGTAGCAGTTGACGAGCTCCTGTTCACCGAGATACACTGAGGTCGACTGCACGGTAGGCAGCTTCGTGGCTGAGAAACGAATGGAGAAAGTAAGGCTGGGTAAGTAAGCGAGTGCATGTATGCATGCCGATATTGGCTGTTAGGCCGGCGCGTGAGAAGGACGGAAGCAAGGCGCTTTGGTTCTCGGCAGAGCAGGTATGCCATTTCTGAGAGATGAAAGTAATCAACCCTCCGTCGATGTAAAGACAACCTAATAAAGGTGACAAGATAGGTTATGCACTGCACTGAGAACACTCCACTGCGGAGCGTGACTTTTCAAAGAATTACACGGTAGAAATACTCCCTCCGTTCCTAAATATAAGACCTTTTAGAAATTCCACTATATACATCGGGGAGTAGATAATGAACGTGCCATGCAATTCATTGGTGTACAGAGTGTTTGCCATGACTAAAAAGGGACGTTGTCCATGGTGACCCAAAAACATGGCAGACTGAGCTTTCTTTGATATGTGGCATTTGCTCTTTCTTGTCCGTGCATTTTGACCCCATCGTGGCATAGCTGAATGATCATTTGTGAGCAGATCGTGCCATAGGTCGATCTCTTGATGCCAAGCCGCAGGCTACACACTTGGTGACGACGGAAGTGGTGCGAAGAGAAGAGACATCACCATGGTGGTTAGGTTCATGAGGAGGGAGTTGACCTGCCGACAAAATGAGATCAATGGTGGTATAATAGAGCCCCCGCAAAGGCGCAAAGGCACCGATGGATGCGGATAGAACTATGGAAACCTCACTTCGGTGGTTAGGATAGCCAGGGACAGATGTTGTTGGAGCCTGAGGTTACGGGTGATGGTAGTGTTTACTAGAGCTCCGGGTAAAGATTAATGCTTGTTCCCATGGCGAATGTACCGACAATGCGGATGGGGCCATGCTGAGGAGGAAGGCATGCTCCACCTCCTTGTAATAATCATTTTGCAATCGATCTAGCCATCCTCGTTTCCTAGACACATTCAAAGTGTGAAGTGGCCTCCTCCTCCTTGTTTTTCTTTTCAAAAGTTTTTATAGGGCATGTGTCTCAACACGTTGTAATCATTGTTAGCTAGCTAGTATCCCTATGGCTATAGATATGTGTTGCTCCAACTTGCCAAGCCGCCTACAAAAAAAGCAAAGCAGGAAAGGGCCGGAGAAAGCACAGGATACTGTAGCTTGCCTGTGACAAAACGGAAGGTGGATGGCATCAACAGAAGTAGGCTATCGTGGTCGCTCCACAACAGCATACGCACCCTTGTGGATTTGTGCTACGCAGCAGTACCCTATCGGCCTAGCTAGTTGCTGATACAATGAACCAGCTAGCGAGTTCACGAGGTTGAAAGAAGAGAGGGAGACTAGAGACCACTGACCACGTACGTGGTCTCGAACGGGCAAGCGCCGGTCACACTGACGGGATGAGATACGGCGGCAGAGACCGGCCTGTGAAATGCGACGGTGTGACGCGAGCGCCGCGTTCATGCAGATATGCTGAGATCGACGGCATGGTAGGCGAGACAGCTGCCAAAAACGTCGGTACAGCTCATGCATGCATGCGATCGATCGGGTACGTAGATACCGCTAGCTAGTGTCCTCGTTGGGTAATCGTTGATCGTCGTGATATATCATATACACTAATTAACTCAGCTAAAACCCGCTCGAAAGTTCAGTGGATGCCGACGCCATCGCCCTGGTGATCGCCAAGATCTGTGCCTCCGATGTCAACTTGACGCACCCTACTCCTTCTGCGTTCCTGGCTTGTTAGTGTGCCTTTGTGATTTCTCCGTCTGCTTGGACTTCATGCCTTGAGCTCTGCGTTAAAACTTGTTGCCTGTATTTGACGTGCTGTGCCTTTGAACTTGGTTTGCTGCTACTGGTTGTTTGTTGGATGATTTGCCGTTATGACCGTCGGGTATGTTGCCTTTTCCCTTGAAAAGGATATCTTTATACAATTATATCAAGAAAGAATAGTTTGAGCACATGAATAATAGCTAAGTGCTCTCGAAAAAAAAAGAATAATAGCTAAGTGCCCTCGCAAAAGAAAAAAAAAGCTAAGTGGACACGTACATACGTGCTTGTGAAACTATGGACAGAGAGTGATTATATGCGGGAAAAAAAAGAATTGTAAACTTAGGATACATCGTGTTAGTGTAACTTGTAGACCAGAATAGCTTAGTTTGGAAAAAACGAAGTTTTCAAGTTTGTAGCAGCAGTAACTTGCCGACCAGAATATTATTTTCTTGTTTGCAAAGTAAAGAAAAACTCACCAATTGCAAGCTCAAAAAAAAAATCACCAACTGCGAAGGAACAATATACACACGACAAGTTAGTGTATCTTGTAGACCAGAATAACTTGGTGTGAAAAAGGAAGTTTTCTAGTTGTAGCAGCAGTAACTTGTACACCAGAACTGACCGTTCGTCCCTGAACTGAATATGTGCGTGTTTCTACTTGTCATCTACACTTATTCTCACATAAGTTTTTAAATTTGTAGTGGAGCCAGCCATCTAGAAAAGAGCGTCGTCGGTGTTCTTGCTGGAGTTGGATGTTAAGATTTGGGTATAGGCCGATGCTTTAGTCCGACGATGAAACAGGGCGACGATGATACACGACCAGAATCGCCCCCTATGCCGACGGCCATGGCCGTCGGCATAGCCCTGATTCCCGTCGGGACAGGCCTATGCCGATGGCCCTCGTCGGCATAGGACCGTCGGCAACATATCCGTCGGCGCAGCCTGGGAGGCCGTCGGCATAGATCCTATCCCGACGGTGTCCGTACATCTATGCCGACGGCCTCGGCCGTCGGCAACGTCCCCGCCTAACGGTGGTCGCCGTCAAGTGCAGACCAACAGCTGCGCGCCACGTGGCACATGTATGCCGACGGCCACGTGGCGCGCAGCTGTACCTCCTGAGGCAGGGCTATGCCGACGGCTGAGCCGTCGGCGTAGTTTAAATCTATACCGACGGCTCAGCCGTCGGCATAGCCCTGCCCCAAGAATGCCCAGTGGCTGCTATGCCGACGGCCTAGCCGTCGGCGTACTTTACAACTATGCCGACGGCTAGACCGTCGGCATAACTACCACGTGGCAGTCACTGGGAGCTCACGCCATATCTATGCCGACGGCTAGGCCGTCGGCATAGTTTCTGTCTGTTTTTTTTTTCTGTTTCTTTTCAGCTCAATTCATTTGAATATATACAACATATATAAGAATCATACAGCAATATATGCATCACATAACAATAAGGAGCAGCATCACACAACAAATGCATCATCACACAACATAAGAAGCATCGCAAACCATAAACATATAAGTATCATCACCACCAAGCATATAAGAATATCACAAACAACAATAAGTAACATCACAAGCATATAAGTATCATCACCACCAAGACCGCCACAAGTCACCCAAAGGCTTAAGCGCCTGGACGTCGAGCACCGCGGAGGTCGTCACCGCCAAGTCCGCCGAAGCCCAGGTCGTCACTGCTAGCGGCAGCGCCACCGCCAAGACCGCCACCGCCTCCGCCTCCGCCTCCGTGGATCTGAGTGATCGGGCTCCGTGACTCGGGAGTGCTGCGAAGACCACCACCAACGGTAGACGATCCACCGGTTCGCTGGATGTTGAAAAGACATGTTAACGGGATATATGACTGTGTTGAATAAACGATATGCTTTGGGTGAATAGATTGGGGATGAACTAACCGGCGAGGGGCCAGCATTCTGTGCCAGAAACTCCTCAAAGGTAAGCAGCCTTGGTTGTGGTGGAGGAGATGGTGCTGGTTGCAATTGAGGAACCCTGCCGGTCACCATTTCCTGAAGAGCGTGCTGCATCATGCGATTGTTCTGCTCATGGAATGCAAAAAGGCTCTCGTGCCACGCCATGGTCTCCTGGCGTGTGTACTCCATGTAGGCCTACGGTATGACATGATGGAACTCATAAAACTACAAAATGCGGAAAATAAAGTGAGCAATGAAGATAAGAGGGAAAATACTTACAGATTGCCGCTCCTGAAAGAGGGACTGTGACTGCGCACTGGTCATGGGCGTGCTCGTGCGCTGGCTCAGGCTCGGGTGGATCCGACGGAGCTGTGTGTAGGAGATAGTAGGACTGATCACAACATTCAGAACCGCCTCCCGACCGTGCTCCTTGGGCCCCATGCCCACCACCACCCTCTCGTCCAGATCCGCCGCAATGGGGTCAGGTGTGTCAGGATGTAACCTCAGATACCCTTCGGAGTAGGCCTTCTTCCTCTGCGTGGTCTTGCCGTAGTACTTGGGCTCGCCAGGCTTGGTGTCCTTCCGCGTATGGGCGATCTCCCACGCCTGCATGTGTGAGAGCGGCCGCTTCAGTTTCTCCTCCTGCACCACCAAACAGAGGTTAGTCATACATAAGAAAGTGACAGTAAATAGAAGAAGAAGAATGTTTAATTAGGTTAGTCATACATTAAGTGTCTTGTGGAGAAAGTGGTTTCGGTTTCCCTGAGCATGTACTCCCTCCTTCCCTCGGTTAGCCTTGTTTTTGATGCTCGTAGCTGCCCAGGCTCCATCCTTATCACACCAAAGATCCACCAATGCCGCCCAGGACTCGTCTTTTCCATAACACCAATTTGGACACACCTACATAATAAAAGCATAATGGCATGTCAACACGAAACGGTGAAATGTACCACAAACATCGGAATGAAAAATCTTTTATACTTACCGCCAAGTACTCGTGCCTCTCCAAGGTAATGCCCATCCTCCGCGCTTCTTCCTTGGTCATCTTCACACCAAGAGCGTCGTGATAGTATGTCGAGATGGCCACCCAGCGCACCTCGTACTGGAGCTGACGGGCCTCCTTTTTGGCTTGGCGCAGCACGATCTGGTCGGCTCTGGCCTGGTGCTCCGGAAGAACTCGATAGAATTTCTTCAATCATGCATGAAACAAGAATGGAAGAAACCATGAGTTAAATCATTCATGAAACCAGAATGGACTTGTGCTTCTGAAGAGAACTCACCCAGAAAGTAGTGATCACGGCCTTGGCATGGGTCTCATGGTCCGCGTGGAGGGCCGCTTCCCAGTGGTCCTAGCTCGTGGCCAAAACCCGACGGTCCGGGTGCCTGACTGGATCCGGACAGTACAGCCCCGGCCAGTGTAACTTCAGCAAGACGGTGATGAGGCCGTTGGGAATACGGGCCCCTTTAGGATAAATCCAGTTGCTGCAAAAGAATGAAATATTAGCATGTGACAAGCAAAATAAATAACTACCGGAATGAGCATGTGACAAGCAAAAGAATGAAATTCTTATAAAGTGGCACTTACTCTTACCCCGTGGACTCAATGAGCCACTTCTGCTCCTCAGTAGCAGGAATCTGCTTTGGTAGCTTTGCGTTACCACGCAACCACCCCTTGTTGCCAACCCCCTCCGCGCCACCACCACCATCCCCGCCACCACCCTCCTCCTCGCCTACCTCCTCCTCCTCCTCCTCCTCCTCCTCCTCCTCCTCCTCCCCTCCCAACCTCCTCCTCCACCTCCTCCTCGGCCCCATCTCGAACCTCCTCCTCCACCTCCTCCTCCTCCTCCTCGTCAGAGGGTACCTCACTAGAGGAGGGTACCTCACTAGAGGAGGGCCTCGAAGACAACACCCCTAAGTCGGTGAGGGTGCGCTCTTTCTGGCCGCGACCCCCTATAGTGGCTCTCCCCCACCACCTCGCCCTCTAGGGGCTCTCCCCCCGCCCCCTCCTCCTCTAGGGGCACCTCTCCCTCGACCTCCCTGTGAGGAGTCATCGTCAAGTAGTCGGGGGGGAGGATTACGTGCTCGACCACTCCGACTTGGCAGGCCGACGACCTTGCGTAGGAAACCCACGCCGTCGGCCTTCCCCTTGCCCATGTTCCACGAACCTGCATTGAAAAGAGAATAAGCAATTAGTACATTAATAAAATGAAGGAAAAGGCATAATAATAAGGAATAATAAACACATTAATAAAAAAGCATAAAAAGGCATATTCCTAAACTATAGAAAAAAAAAGACTTGAAACGTACATCTGCTAGAACCCATACGAATCGTCACTGTTGTAACCTCTTTCTCGGCCGGTCTCATCATCACTATCAATCATATCATCTTCGTTGTCTGACGGAGGTGGAGGCTCTTCCTCGTCGTCAACGTCTTCGTTTAACTTTTCTAGCATAAGTATGTCATTTTCATTGACAATGGTCTCACCATCATTCCGTGCATCATCGTCATTTGGATCCACATCATCATCACCCAATGGTCTAGCCTCATCATTTCTAACCACATCATCATCATCAGGTTGCTCTTGATAGAACACTCCCTCGTATGTCGTGGGGTTAATGTTGTAGTAATCGTCTTCATTCGGGTCCGGTAGCTTACCATGTGGCGACACCTTGAACACAACTTCCCAACCCTTTAGGTACTCTTTCTGGCATGGGTAAGGCAGATAATAAACTTGTGTAGCTTGGGTAGCCGCAATGAAGAGATCGGCTCCGACATAGACGGTTGATGGTTTAACTTCGACCAAACCAATGGAAGGCGTATGTTTTACCCCCTCCCGCGGATCGAACCATCGGCATTTGAACATAGGCAGACTTAGGGTCTCGCGCCCCTTGCGGAATTTAATCTCGTATATATTTTGTACCCTTCCGTAGTAGTCTACTGAATTTTGACCGGGGGTGTACACTCCGGTATTTATAGTTTTGGGATCAGGCTGTTTGTTCTGGTGCTCCTCTGTATGGAAGCGATACCCATTCACATCATACTTTTTACATGTCATGGCGGCAGGGTCAAAACCCATGGAAACCCATCTCAATTCATCATCCATAGATATGTTCGGATCTTTTCCCTACAAGTATATTTGAAATTGCTGGGTGCATTAGTTCGGTTAACTAATAAATGTTGAACTAGGTATTTAATAGGGGAATGTGGAAAATTACTTTCTCCATGAACCAAGCAACAAAATTTTTACGTCCAGGGTTTCCATGACGGAGAAGAGTAAGTGCCTCCGCCTCAGTAGGAGGATTCATTCCTGTCCATTCCTGTTGAACGAAATCACTAAAAGAAGAAAAGCGGTGTTAGACCGGGACTAAGTGAACATAGAACATGATGATGTGGAAGACATAAAGGAATGGTGTAGTGGTATTACCTCATCCACACTTCCTCAACTTCCTTGATGTTGTGCAAGATATAGAACATGAGGTCCTCCCACTCTTGTCGTGGCATGTTATAAGATTTCGAGGCCCCAGCCCTCCCACCTTGCACGTTGAATAGATGGAGCCTGGGTTGATACTTGGACTCTTCTATATTGTATCGAGGCACCTTGTTATGCAGATGGGGAACGTGGTCTGGATAGTATGATGTCCTGAGGTCTGACACCTCCTCTAGGATAACTGCCTCAGCTATGGAAGCTTCAATCTTAGCTTTGTTTCCACATTTCTGTCGGAGATGCTTGTTCTGTCTCTCAGGGCCGTACTGCCAGCGATTCTGCACAGGCCCCCCCAACAATACCTCGTTCGCGAGGTGCAGAATGAGATGTTTCATCGAAGTAAAGATGCCTGGCGGAAAGATCTTCTCTAGCTTGACTATCAACTCCGGTGCCTTCTTATGCAATTTTTCAATCACGTCTTTACTTATTTCTTTAGAAATGGCTTAGCTCGGCCAGCACTTGCCAGACATGCTCGGGGACATAGCCTCGAACCATCACCGGCATTATCCGCTCAATCCATACATGGTAGTCATGACTCTTTAGGCCGGTCACTTTGCCCGTTGAAAGATTGACTCCCTTACTTATATTCGACGCATAACCATCGGTGAACTTCAAAATGTGTTTCAGCCAGATAAGTACTTCCTTTTTTTCTGGCATTTTAAGGACAAAGTCAGCATCTGGCTTGAACCAGTTTTTTCGACCGCCTGTGGGAGGCTTCATGTTTAGACGTGGTCTATCACAAATTCTCTGTTGATCGGCTCTAGCTTTAACGTCATCCTTCATCTTATCACGAATGTTGAGGATCGTGTGAAAAAGGGACTCTGCCACATTCTTTTCGGTGTGCATCACATCTATGTTGTAAGGAAGTTCGAGGTCCTTGAAATAGGGAAGCTGCGAGAAGGGGGTAATGTGAGTCCAGTTGTGCGTCTCACCATATCCCTCGAAGCCTTTGGCTTTGGCTTTGCCTTTGCCTTTGACTTTAGGCTTGAGAGCTTTTAGCTGAGCAAGAACATCTGCCCCCGAAAATGTTGGAATCTCGGTTACTTCATGAACAACCCTGCCTTTCGTGAAGTTCTTCTTGTCTTCCCTGTCTGGATGGTCTGGAGGGAGGAACTGTCGATGCAGGTCAAAGGCTACATACTTGCCACCCTTACTTAGCCAAATCATTCGCAGAGCCTGCATGCACACTGGGCATGGCATCTTTCCACTTGTACACCATCCGCAGAATAGAGCATAGCCGGGAAAGTCATGCATGCAATAGTGCAACCAAACTTTCATCAAGAAATTTCTCTGCAGATCCCGGTCGTATGTCAACCTCGGAAAGTACCAAGAATGGTGCAAATCATCCACCAGCGGCTGCATAAACACACCCAATTGCTTCCCCGGGTATTCAGGCCCCGGAATGATGAGCGACAAGAACATGGTCTTGCGTTGCATTAGGGCACCGGGAGGGAGATTGAGCAGAATTACAAACACGGGTCAGCAGCTGTATGGATTGGACGACATACCATATGGATTGAACCCATCACCTGATATGGCTATTCTGACATTCCCAGCCTCGGCTGCTTCCTTGGGGTATTCTTCATCGAACGACTTCCATGCTTCGCCTTCCGATGGATGTACGATTTTATTTGGATTGTACCTTATACCTTCCTTGTGCCACTTCATCATTTTGGCAGACTCCTCCGTGATGAAAAGGCGCTGCAGTCTTTCTATGAAATGGAGATACCGAAGAATCTTAACGGGGATGGCTAGCTGCTTTTTCTCACCATCCTCACCGACCACCTCAATGTACCGAGACGAACCGCACTCCCTACAGTACTTGTCATCCGCATACTCGTGCCTAAACAAAAGGCAATTCTTCGGGCAAACATCTATTTTCTCATAATCCATAGAGAGTGCCTTCATGATTTTCTTTGTAGCGTACATGCTTTTCGGCAGTTCATGACCCTCAGGGAGGTTGTTAGCCCATACTCCCAGGAATGCTTCAAAGCATTTCTGGCTACAGCCGTGCTCAGCCTTGAGTGCAATCAGTTGCGAGATGGCATCCAGCTGAGATATTTTCGCACCCGCATAAAGAGGTTTCTTCGACGAGGCCAAGACCTCCAAGAAGGCCTTTGCGGTTGCCTTCGGCTCCTCTGGTTCATTCTCTGAAGGTGTCGCATTTGCCGTTTCTGCAACAATGACATCATCTAGCATGTCCCTGACCCCGTCGTTCTCATATCCATCGATGCGTTGTCGCATCACCTCCTCTCTACCACGGTCCTGCTCGGCTATGTTTATCGGCGGCATGTCAAAGTTTGGCATATATCCATGCGTGCGAAGGTGCTCAGTCATGTCCTTCAGATTTCTACGGTGACGTCTGGCACATCTCGCACAGGGGCATGGTGGGATAATTCTCATTGGACGACGGAATATCTCCTTCAAATACACATCGGTTTTCGCGATCCACTCTGATGTTACTCGATTCCAACGGATAAAACCACTGTACATCCACTGATTATCTGCCATCCTCTGCTTTTTTGCAAGCCACACAACATAATTAAGGACTCACTTAAATTAATCACATCAAATTTTCATTTTCTACCACGTTGAATCCACCTACATCTCTAATAGGTAAAGATGGGTCCTAATCCCACCCGAGGATGTGTAGATTGAGTACGTTCTCCATTCTACCCTGTTCCGAGACAAAATTTCGGCAGCACCTCCCCACTGTTCTCCAGATACAAGTCTCGGCTAATAGCCGAGAGAATGAGCTCCGGAGAACAACGGGGAGGCACCGCCGAAATTTTGTCTCGGAACGGGGTAGAGCATGGAGAACGTACCCAATCTACACATCCTCGGGCTGTCCGTGGAAAACGCTGGACAATCCGAAAGAGTTGCGGGGATAAATATGCAATTGAATGCATATTTATCGATGCAACCCTTTCGGACGGGAGACGCCTAGGTTACGCGACTTGACATGATAATTAAATCTAGTGATATGATTAAAAGAGAGTAGGAGGAGGTGTTGGATATGTAGCTCACCCTCGGCTATAGAGGAAGTAGTCGAACAGCGGCGGGATCACGGACCAACAACTTCGACGACGATGACTCCAAAGAGATGCAACACCACAAAGCCTGCAAATTTTACTGACAAAACAATTTAGATCATCACATCAAATATCTATTTTTAGCAAGACCATCAACATCTTCATTATTAATATGCGTTTCCCCCCTCCGTGCGTTTTTTAGCAAGTTAACATTTTTTAGCCAAACGTTTTTTTTTCTCAAATACTATTTTTTCTCACTATCTATTTTTATCAAGACCATCTACATCCATCTAGCAACAGCAGCATCATCATCATTAATCATTCATTAACATTTTTAGCATGTTAACATTAAAAGCAAAAACATCATCATTCATCTACATAACATCATCATTCATTCATCTAACAACATCATCAATAAATCATCATCATCAATCACCATCTAACATCTAACATCATCAATCATCATCATCATTCATCCATCCATAAAAAAAACTAAGAGATTAAGTTAAAAAAGAAGAAGAAAGAGATGAGGCAGAGAGGAGCTCACGTAGGGGGGGCAGTGGCCGGAGCGGGGTGGGGCAGTGGCCGGGGCAGGCCGGCGAATGGACGGGGCGGGCGGACGTGGAGGTGGTGGTGCGGGGCAGGCCGGCTGGGCGTCGCGGGGCAGGGCGGTGGCCGCGGAGCGGGCGGGACGTGGCGAGGCAGGAGGAGTGCCAAAGGAAGTGGCTCTCTCCTTGTTTCTGGCTGCGTGGAGGGGTGGTGCAGGTGGCGGCCGCTGGGCTGCGCGGTGGGGAGGGGCCGGGGAGGGGCGGGGACCGGGGAAGAGGCAGGGGTGGTGGCCGGAGCGGGGAGGGCGGCGAGCTAGGGGCGGGTCGGCGGCGCGGGTCGGGTCGGGGGCGGGGTCGGGTTGGGAGGAGAGGCGGATATGGGATGAGTGGAGGAGAGAGGCCGCTCGATCGGATAAGGGGGGGCTATGCCGACGGCCACCGTCGGCATATCCCTGCCAATGCCACGTCATCGATCCGAGGGACGTCGGGCCGGAGCTATGCCGACGGCTATGCCGTCGGCATAGCTATTTTCGAAGAAAAAAATATGATTTTTTTTATAAAATAATTAAAAAAAATTAAAATTTACTTAAATAAATTGTGCCTTATCTAGACATAAACACACACAGATACACCACACGTGTCTCTTGGGATCAGTTTGCCGTTCCCCCCCCCCTCCCCCTCCGTGCGACGGTGGCGGCGACGTCGGTGAGGGGGATCACACCACGGAGCCGCGTGCCGGGTGCTTGCACCCGCCACCGCACTTCCGGATGTGTAGGAGGGCCCAGAGAAAGACCTGGCGGCATAGCTACCCTCCCCCCCCAAACTACACCTGTCCCGTCTAACCCTAGCACCGTTGACCGGGCATAGCTACGCCTTTGACTTTCACCAGACGGGGTTTGACCGATGGACATTTTCACCTAGGTGTGATAGCCCAACACATAGGTACACTTCGTATCAAGGTCCGGGCAGAACCCACCGCAAGATTCCCTCCGTTACTGCCCGACGTGGCCGTTCCCCCCCATCCGCGCGACGGCGGTGGCGATGTCGGTGAGGAGGGTCACACCACAGAGCCCCGTGCCGGGTGCTTGCACCCGCCACCGCACTTCCGAACATGTAGGAGGGCCCAGCGAAAGACCTGGCGGCATAGCTACCCCCCAAACTACACCCGTTTCGTCTAACCCTGCGAGAGTTGACCGGGCATAGCTACGCCTTTGACTTTCACCGGACGGGGTTTGACCGATGGACATTTTCACCTGGGTGTGATAGCCCAGCACATAGGTACACTTCGGATCAAGGTCCGGGCACAACCCACCGCAAGATTCCCTCCGTTACTACCCAACGTGGCCATTCCCCCCCTCCGTGCGACGGCGGCGGCGACGTCGGTGAGGGGGGTCACACCACTGAGCATTGTGCCGGGTGCTTGCACCCGCCACCGCACTTCCGGACGTGTAGGAGGGCCCAGCGAAAGACCTGGCAGCATAGCTACCTCCCCAAACTACACTAGTCCTGTCTAACCCTGGCACTGTTGACCGGGCATAGCTACGCCTTTGACTTTCACCGGACGGGGTTTGACCGATGGACATTTTCACCTGGGTGTGATGGCCCAACACATAGGTACACTTCGTATCAAGGTCCGGGCACAACCCACTGCAAGATTCCCTCCGTTACTGCCCGACGTGGCCGTTCCCCCCTCCGTGCGACGGCGGTGGCGACGTCGGTGAGGGGGGTCACAACACGGAGCCTGTGCTTGCACCCGCCACCGCACTTCCGTACGTGTAGGAGGGCCCAGAGAAAGACCTGGTGGCATAGGTACCCCCCAAACAACACCCGTCCCGCCTAACCCTGCGAGAGTTCACGGGGCGGTAAATTGGGCCCAAGAGACACGCGTGGTGTATCTATGTATAGATAAGGCACAATTTAATTAATGAATTTTTTTTTGAAAAAAATACATATAAAAAAAAGGAAAAAAAAAATTCAACGTCTCGTCTAACCCTGACACAGACGACCGTCGGATCTAGCCCTTTGACTTTCGCCGGACGGGCTTTGACCGGTGGACCTTTTCACCTGGTTGCGATAGGTCAGCCCATAGCAACATCCCCGAACATGGTCTGGACCAAACCCACCACTAGATTCCCTCCGTGTCATGTCGACGTGGCCGTTTCCCCCTCCTGGACACGGCGGCAGCGACGCCCGTGAGGGGGGGCACACCCCGGAGCCGCGTGCCGGGTGCCTGCGCCTGCCACCATGCTTCCACAAGCGTAGGAGGGCCCACCGCGACACCTGGCGGCATTGCTACCCCCCAGGTACCCCGTCCCGTCTAACCCTAACACAGACGACCACCGAATCTAGCCCTGGAGGGGGGCCACACCACGGAGCGCCAAGCCGGGCGTCTACGCATGCCAGAACACTTTCACACATGCATCGGGACCCGTGCGATGTTTCGGTGGCATAGCTACACCCGGAAGGCCACCCCGAATCCCAGTTGACCAGTAGATCTAGCCCTTTGACTTTCGCCGGACGGGCTTTGACCGGTGGACTCTTCCACCTGGTTGCGATAGGTCAGCCCATAGCAACATCCCCGAACACGGTCTGGACCCAACCCAACACTAGATTCCCTCCAGTTCCACCGCACCCGCACCATCCCCCCTCCAAGTGATGGCAGCACTGCCTTCCGTGGAGGGGGGGCCACACCACTGAGCCCTTTGTAACAGATGAGTTTTTGTCCGAAACCCGGATACTTCGAAAGAGATTGTCCATTTTGTACACGAAGTGCATCCAGTTTTTGCCGTAACCCTCTCAACTTTTTAGCACATGCTATATGGGTGAAATGATGATATCATGCCAATTTTCAATCTCTTCAGAGTTCATGTGAAGTGCTTTTCAATTTCAGGGTCATTTAGCTCAAAAAAATCAGTAAATGCATGAAAAATAACAGATGAAGTCAGAAAGGGTTGAAAATTGATGATGTGGCTTTGAATGGTTCATTTTGAACACACTAAAAGTCTGCTCTGTTGCACCTTCTGGACCCGGCGCAACTTTTCACTGCCTTCCAATTCCAGAAGGCTATGCTGTTGTGATGGTCGATGAAATAACGGAGGGATTTGAGGAGCTCGAGCTTGACCACCCTACCGGTGAAGGGGAGACTCAGCTGGGTCTTGCTCTGAAGACTCCATGTCTATGGCGGAAGGAGCTCATCAACCTTCCGAACTAGACGCCTCCGCCTCCTCCTCCGGCGAGTCAGGGCACTCCGCCTCCTCCTCCGCCTCCTCCTCTGGCGAGTGATCAGGGCACTCCGCCTCCTTCTCCGGATGCTCCGGCGCGTAGCGGCACTCCGCCTCCTTCTCCAGCTGCTCCGGTGCGTGGCGGCACTCCGCCTCCTTCTCCGCCTGCGCCGGCGTGTCCGAGCAGCCCGCCTCCTTCTCCGCCTCGTCAACAACAGCGGAAGATAGCCGCCGCCCCTCCGGCTGCTTCGGCGTGTCGTAGCACTCCGCCTCCTTCTCCGCCTCGTAAGCAACAAAGGAAGACAGCCGCAGCCGCTCCGGCTGCTCGGCCGGCGTCTAGCAGTACAGCCAGAGGCGGGAGGCAATACAAATTCGGTCCATCTATCAAGCCTCTAGATAGATTACCATACGAGATGACCGAGGAGGAAAATGAGGAGATCTGTCAAGCCCAAGTGAAGGACTTTTTTGCAAAGAAAAATCCACCTCCGGAGGAGAAGATGGATCCGGTGAAATTGAAGCGCACTTTGAAGAACCTGAAGCGACCACCACCGCCTCCGCCGGATGACAACCATGTCCGCGCTCTGAAAAAGGCAGTGGAAGGAGCGCGCCGGTCGGGAACTACTTCAAGTGACAAAAGGTTACAACAACGAAGAAGAGGGAAAAAAATTGAACAGCTCGGCGAACAGGCAAACCAATCGTGCCCCCCGCTCAAGGTGTCTAGCGATATCGTTGCAAATCTGTCGGGGATGCTGCCCGGTACCAATCCTGGTGATTACCTGCCCGACGATTCACATTTTGATACAATGGAGGTGGACGAACACAAATACCAGTACGGGAAGCCTCTCGTCAGACCTGGTGATCCTCCTCTAACAACGATGATGCGAAGATTCCATAAGTGGTACATGGACACCTGCAAGTCCGGGAAGGATATTTTGACGCTGAGAGTTAAAGAGGAGCATGACCTCGTTGGAATTGATCTGTTGTCTGTTCCATTTGAGGAGTTCTTCCAGTTTTTCAATCAAAAGGACCTCGATAAAATAATCATCACTTGCTACTGTCTGTAAGTACTATACTTCTGTAATTAAGTCTCTATATATAGCTCAACTCTTTCATTGCATGTATATATAATTATCCTCACTATATTATGCAGATTGAAGATCGTCGAATGCAGAAATGCACAAATCTATGATATTGGATTCATTAACACAAATCTCATAGATGAATGGACGGTTACATATCATGCGAAAGAAACCGAGGCCAACTTGCTACAATCGTTGCTTAGAAATCAAAACAAAGATAAAATACTCTTTCCTTACAACTTCAAGTGAGTGTTAGTGGCTTCTGCATATTCGGTTTCCCTTATTACTCGAGGTTATAGTAATGTAATTGATGAGTTATGCATGCATGCGCAGCTTCCACTTTATTCTCCTAGAGATTAAGCTTGAGCAAGGACTAGTAACCGTCTTAGACTCAAGACGAAAAGATCCCAAGGAGTATGCGGCCATGACTGAAATGCTCCAGAAGTAAGTTCAATCGATCATTATCGCACCATATCGGCAACTTTGGTCATTTCCTGATATCAAGTAATTATTTTCTTTGTCTCGTAGGGTTTGGAAAGTGTTCACCACAGAAGCTCCGGGACTGCCGGGGGAGCTGCGATTTACACACCCGAAAGTAAGTACTACTAGCTAGTTCCGCGCATCTCCCATTGATTCTAGCTAGTTTCATCAATACCATTTATAATGCTTGATTATCAGTTTGATTGACATTTATTTCTCATAAAGTGGTTGTGGCAGGAAGGCGGGAATAATTTTTGTGGATACTACATTTGTGAGTACATCTACAACGCGACGACCTCTAAGCGGGGCTACGCTGAAAAACAATATGAAGTGCGTAAGCAATAATATTCACAATTTTATTTTATTACCATCATTTGTGTTGAGTTTCATTCATATATATGTATTGACCCCCTTCTTCAAATTAGATTTGGCAGATGCAGGATGAACTCCTACCACAAGATCGCATAAAAGCAATTCAAGAGGAATTGGCGGGATTCTTTCTTGACCACGTCATCAATCCAGCCGGAGAATACTATGTGGAACTTGACATCAAATATTAGGGATTGTAAGAAATCTTATATTGTATATATGTAGCTAGTAGCGTCGGATAGATATACGAAAACTTGTTGTTCGACCAATCTCTCGGAGAAGGAGGAGGTCGATCACTTCTCTCTGTATATGTTCATGACGATCTTGTGTACTTAATGGTTTCCTTCATTTGCTTACTAGCTAGCGTGTCGAGTCCTCTCTATACGTATAGTACGTAGCGTCGACCAAGCACGGAGATAAGAGAGGACACTTCTCTCTAGCTATTAGCTAGCTAACACAATATATGAAACCCTATAAACCCGACAAACCCCCAAACCCCCCAAACCCCCCCCCCCCCTTTCAAAAAAAAAAAAAACCCCAGCTCCTGTGCTGCTGACACAGGATGATCTTTGGTCCCGGTTGGTGTTACCAACCGGGACTAAAGGCCCTCCTCTCTGGGCTCGCCGCAGCAGCCAGGTGGAGCCCCATCTGTCCCGGTTCGTAAAGAACCGGGACTAAAGGTGTTGGGCTCTAGTCCCGACCCTTTAGTCCCGTTTCCCGAACCGGGAAAAATGGGCCTTATGACCCGTGACAAATGGGCCTTTTTCTACTAGTGAGTGTTTTATGGGATGACCTACCACAACCGTGGGTGGTGGTGGCATGTCTGAAGAGGCGGCACGCGTCTCCGGGGTGTGGCCCCCCTCACGGACGGCTCCGCCGCGCACCTAAGGGGGGAAACGACGCATTGGGTCTACACGGAGCGGATGTAGCTGTGGGTTTGGCCCGAGTTGTGCTCCCAGGTTGTCCCTCTGGGCTGACCTAACACAACCGATGGAGAGGTCCACTGGTCAAAAGCCCGTCCGTGGGAAGTCAAAGGGCTAGATCTTTTGGTCAACCGCTCCAAGGTTAGGCGGACGGGGGCCCTAGGTGGTAGCAATGCCACCGGAGCGTCGCACCCCCCTCATACATGCGTGTGGTGTTGTGGCATGTCTGAAGAGGCGGCAACGCGTCTCCGGGGTGTGGCCCCCCTCACGGACGGCTCCGCCGCCGGCACCTAGAGGGGGAAAACGGACGCGTTGGGGTCTACATGAGGGGATGTTGCTGTGGGTTTGGCCCGGTGTTGCTCCCAGGTGTCCCTCTGGGCTGACCTAACACAACCGAGTGGAGAGGTCCACTGGTCAAAGCCCGTCCGTGGGAAGTCAAAGGGCTAGATCTCGTGGTCAACCGCTCCAGGGTTAGGCGGACGGGGGCCCTAGGGGGTAGCAATGCCACCGGAGCATCGCACTGGCCCCATACATGCGGGGTGGTGTTTGGCATGTTTGAAGAGGCGGCACATGTCTCCGGGTGTGGCCCCCCTCACGGACGGCTCCGCCGCCGGCACCTGGAGGGGGGAAACGGACGCGTTGGGTCTACACGGAGGGAATGTAGCTGTGGGTTTGGCCCGGATGTTGCTCCCAGTGTCCCTCTGGGCTGACCTAACACAAACCGTGGAGAGGTCCACTGGTCAAAGCCCGTCCAGGGAAGTCAAAGGGAAATCTCGTGGTCAACCGCTCCAGGGTTAGGCGGGACAGGGGCCCTAGGGGGTAGCAATGCCATCAGAACGTCGCACCGGCCCCTCATACATGCGGGATGGTGTTGTGGCATGTCTGAAGAGGCGGCACCGTCTCCGGGGTGTGGCCCTCCCTCACGGACGGCTCCGCCGCCGGCACCTGGAGGGGGAAACGGACGCGTGGGTCTACACAGAGGGGATGTAGCTGTGGGTTTGGCCCGAATGTTGCTCCCAGGTGTCCCTCTGGGCTGACCTAACACAACTGGGTGGAAGAGGTCCACAGGTCAAAGCCCGTCCGTGGAAGTCAAAGGGCTAGATCTCGTGGTCAACAGGCTCCCAGGGTTAGGCGGGACGGGGGCCCTGGGGGGTATCAATGCCACGCGGACGTCGCACCGGCCCCTCATACATGCGGGGTGGTGTTGTGGCATGTCTGAGACGGCACAGCCACTCTCCGGTGTGGCCCCCCCTCACGGACGGCTCCGCCGCCGGCACCTGGAGGGGGAAACGGACGCGTTGGTCTACACGGAGGATGTAGCTGTGGGTGGCCTGGATGTTGCTCCCAGTGTCCCTCTGGGCTGACCTAACACAAACCGGTGGAGAGGTCCACTGGTCAAAGCCTCTCTGGGAAGTCAAAGGTAGATCTCGTGGTCAACCGCTCCAGGGTTAGGCGGGGACGGGGGCCCTGGGGGGTAGCATGCACCGAGCGTCCGCACCGGCCCTTCAAACATGCGGGGTAGTGTGTGGCTGTTCTGAAGAAGGCGGACGCGTCCCGGGGTGTGGCCCCCCTACGGATGGCTCCGCCGCCGGCACCTGGAGGGGGAAAGGACCGTTGGGCTATACGAAGGGGATGTTGCTTGGGTTTTGGCCCGGATGTTGCTCCCAGTTGTCCCTCTGGGCTGACCTAACACAACCGGGTGGAGAGGTCCACTGGTCAAAGCCCTCCGTGGAAGTCAAAGGGCTAGAATCTCGTGGTCAACTGCTCCAGGTTAGGCGGGACGGGGGCCCTGGGGGTAGCAATGCCACCGGAGCGTCGCCACCGGCCCCTCATACATGCGGGGGTGGTGTTGGTGGCATGTGTGAAGAGGCTGCACCGCGTCTCCGGGGTGGCCCCCTGACGGACGGCTCCGCCGCCACGCACCTGGAGGGGGAAACGACGCGTTTGGTGTCTATACTGAGGGGATGTTGCTCTGTTGGTTTGGCCTGTGATGTTGCTCCCAGGTGTCCCTATGGGCTGACCTAACACAACCGGGTGGAGAGGTGTTCAAAGCCCGTCCGTGGAAAGTCAAAGGGCTAGATCTCGTGGTCAACCGCTCCAGGGTTAGGCGGGACGGGGGCCCTGGGGGGGTATCAATGCCACCGGAGCGTCGCACCGGGCCCTCATACATGCGGGGTGGTGTTGTGGCATGTGTGAAGAGGCGGCACGCGTCTCCGGGGTGTGGCCCCCCTCACGAACGGCGCCGCCGCCGGCACCTGGTGGGGGGGAACGGCCGTGTCGGGTGTACACGGATGCAGACTGCAAATAAAAAACACCAACATCCATCATGGAAAACGGACGATTACTCTGAAACCTTCAGTGCTCGGAAACCGGACCGGTGCCCGGGCACCGAAAGTTTCAGAGTAATTGTCCGTTTTCCTAACGAAAGTCTAATGAATACCGGAGCTTGCTTCATATGGATTCGCAAGTATTTAAACTGGTCAAATTGCTCTTCCTTTGGCGATGTGGTACTATTTTTCTGTTTTCACATGCTATCTATGCTGCTGCAAAAAAAAAAGATGCTATCTATGCCGACGGCATAGCCGTCGGCATAGTTTGCCACGTGGCATCTTAAACTATGCTGACGGCTATGCCGTCGCATAGATTACCTTATCCCATGTCGGCGCCCCCTCTCCTCCACTCATTCTTCCTACACCCCGCCCACGCCGCGCACGGCCTCCACCCCCGCTGGCCCCCGCCAGCCACCGGACCGGCCCACGCCCCTCCCCGGCCTCTCCCACGCCACCAGCGTCGCCGCCACCTCCCTCCCGCCCACGCCTCCTCCTCCATGCACCACAGATAACCATCCCGTCCCCGATCCTCCGAACATCCACTCCCTACCCGTCCCATCCGAGGAAGTCCCCTCCAACAACCCCCGCACTGGCTCGCCAGGAAGTTTCCTCCACCCACTGCCGGCCTCCCCATCCCCTCCCCGCCCCATCCTCCAAACCTCCCACAGCCTCACGTCCTCCTCCCCTCCCACCGGTTGGTCCTCCTCCATTCCACACCCCCATCCACTCCCTCCTCCTCGCCCCCCTTCAGGACCCCGCTCGCTTATCCAATGAACTCCCTCCACTCCCCTTTCACTCCTCTCTAACCCCCATCCGCACCTTTCTCCTCCCCTCCCCGCCCCGAACCCCCCAGCCTCCTCCAATAACCCGCGCGACGTCGGCGGCGGTCCTGACCACGGCTGGCCGCGGCTCTCGCCGGCCCTCGCCCCTGTTGTTGTTGGGCGGGCTCTCCGGCGGCCCGCCCCGTCCCTGGCCCTCCCTTCCCCGTCCACCGCCGGCCCTGCCTTCAACTTCCACCACCACCGACCCCCTCTGCGCGTTGTGACTAGCACTCCTTTGGTTTTTTTTTTTTCATTTTTGCATATGTAGTACTGTTGGATTGTAGAGGAATGCATGTATGGATGTTGGATGTGTATAAGTGTTGTAGATGATGGATGAACTCGCAAAATGATTATTTTGCTAACTGTTGGTTGCTAGATGGTTGAATCTCCGGCAAAATGATCTTATCATGTTAAAAAAGCAACTTGAGTCACTTAGTTTCTAAAATTTTAACGAAGCTTTTAAATTTTCAGTTGTGATGGTGTTATCGTAGGAGCTATGTGGAGATGTGCTTCAAATTTGGGGATATGAAAAGTGTAGTTCATATGATGATCTTGGCTAAAAAAAATTGATAGTGTCATGCTTAATGGAGGTGATGACCCTCCTAAATTGGGATATGATAATGTTCCAAATTTGACACTTGACAAAAATATGATTTTTTTTTCATAGTTTAAAGTGGCAATGCTTAATGTGAGGTGATGACCTAAATTTTTTCACTCGGTGGAATAACAGGATTGTGGGTTTCCACTTCGTGGAGTGATCGTTCGACGTTGGAGGTGTTGGTCCTCGATCATCCCTCTCCTGTGATCGACTACATCGTCTAAATCGGAGGGTGAGAACAGTCCAGACCTCGTACCGCTTTTTCCATGGTCGTAGATCAATATTTTCACATCAAGTGCGCGTAACTAGGCGTCCTCCCCGTCCGAAAAGGTTGCATCGATAAATATGATTCAATTCATATTTTATCACCGCAGCTCTTTCGGATGTCCAGCGTTTTCCACATCTAATCCCGACGATTGGAGATTGGGTACGTGTCCATGCGCTATATCCCCATTCCGAGACAGGATTTCGAAGGGTGCCTCCCCGTTGTTTCGACTGGCACATTCTCCTCTCTGCATTTGTCCGAGCGTGTATTGGAGAACAGCAGGGAGGTGCGCTGCCGAAATTTTGTCTTGGAATGGGGTTTAGACATGGACAACGTACTCAATCTACACTTCGGGGTTGGATTAGGACCCACTTTACCTATTAGAGATGTAGGTGAATTTAAATGTGCCTTCTCGTCAACCCTGTAAAAAAAATTGGATTGAGTAATTTAAATGAATCCTGCATTTTTTTTGAATGTGGTTCCCATAACAGCAGAGATGGCAATTCAGTTGGATGTAAGTGGGTTTTTTCCGCGGAATCCAATACAATAGAGTGGGTCAAAGAAACTGTGTGTTTTTGAAAAGATATTCTGTCTGCAGGTCCCACCCATGAGGATTGTGCCAGAATGCCCCTGTGCCAACTGTAAGAGACATATGCTCAGAGATAAAGTGAGATGACCTAAGCCCTTGCTGGACGTCATGGATTTATGCGCACAACTTTAATAGCGCGAGGTAAACTTTGACCAGCGGGACCGTAGTAGAGAGGAGGTGATTACGACAATGCTCGCTGGTATGAGACGATGGGGTGAGAGACATGCTAGTGATGTCTTTGTTGCACAGCGACACCTCATTCACATTTCCAGCGAATGAACCGGAGAAAAACGGACACGGAGGAAACCGCAAAGGCCTTCCTGGATATCTGGCTCGTCAACACAAACCTCTTTATGAGGGTGCCAAAGCTCTCTGTGCTGGATGCCCATCTCGCAATGATGGCAGTCAAGCCGGTACGGCTGTAGCCGAGTACTCTTTACATCGAAGCATTTCTGGCGAGTATGGGCTAACAGCCTCACCGAGGGCCATGAACTGCCGACGAAACAGTACCTACGAAGAAAATTCATGAATGGCGCTCTCCATGGATATGAGAAAATACCATGTTTGTCCAGAATTGCCCTTTTGTTTAGGCAGAGTTGCTAATTACACTAATGTAGAAGTGCGGTTGCCTCTCCGGTTATAATGGGGGGGGGGGGGGTGAGGTGGTCGATGATCATGGGTCGAATGCAGCAGCTAAAAATCCCTGTAAGGTTCCTTCGGTATCTTGATTTATAAAAAGATACTGCAGCCTTTTCATCACACGCGGAGTTGCCAAAATGATGAAGTGCGCACAAGGGAAGGGAAAAGGTACAATCCAAAAGAAAATTGTACACCATCAGAAGTGAAGCATGAAGTCATTCGATAAGAATGACCCGAGATGAAGCATCCGAGGCTGGGAATGTCAGAATCGCTATATCAGGTGTGGGTTCAAATCATATAGGTGATGTCGCTAATGCCATACACTGCTGGCCCGTATGTTTTGTTATTCCGCTCAATCTCCCTCCTGGCGCCGATAATGCAACGCAAGACCATGTTCCTGCCGATTATAATTCCGGGGCCTGAATATCCGGGAGATAATTTGAGTGTGTTGTATGCAGTTCCGTTGGTGGATATTTGCACATTCTTGGAAACTTCCCGAGGTTGACATACGGACCAAGCATCTGCCAGAAAAATTTCTTGATGAAGTTTGGCTACAGTTGCATGCATGACTTTCCCGGCTATGCCCATTCTGCGGTGGTTGTACAATCGTGGTAAGATGCCTTGGCCCAGTGTGCATGCATGCCTTGATTTCATTTGCTGGAAAACTGAAAAAGGGGCAAGTAGTTGCCTTGACCTGCATCGACAGTTTCCTCCCTCCAGATCATCCTGATAGGGAAAACAAGGAAGAATTCACAAAAGGCAAAGTGATCCATGAATATAACGAGATTTCCAACGTTTCTGGGTGCGGATGTGCTTGCATCAACTGAAAGCTCTTAAGACCTGCCGGCAAGGGAAAGGCAAAGGCAAAGCAAAGCACAGGCGAAGCGAGGGCGAAGGGAAAGAAAAAGGTAAAAGGGAAAAAATGATTTGAAGGATATGGTGAAACAACACTGGATCACATTACCCCCTTCACGCACGCTTCCCTATTTTAAGGACCGTCAAACTTCCATACAACATCGACGTGATGCACACCTGAAAAGAAATGTCGCAGAGGTCCTCTTTCGCACGATCCTCAACATTCCTGATAAGACAAAGGATAATGTTAATGCTCGAGTCGAATCAACAGAAATAATGTGTGATGTGACCACGTACTACACACTGCAGCCTCCCACAGGCAGTCGAAAATTACTGGTTCAAGCCAGATCTTTGACTTCGTACTTAAAAAGGTCATAAGATGCGGCATTCAAGGGCTGACTGAAAACACGTCGTGAATACAACTGCTTAGCACAACATGAGGCCCCGCGAGTTGAGATGCAAGCTAGAGAGATCTTCCCGCAGGCTTCTTTACTCCGAGACACATCTCATTTGCACCTATCGTGAACGGAGGTATTGTGTGGGGGCCCGTGTGCAGATCGTTGGCAAGTACGGCCCTGAGAGAAGAACAAGTCCTCTGAGACAAAATGTGGAACAAAGCTAAGATTGAAGGCTATCCAATAGCTGAGGTGTAGTTATCCTAGAGGGGTGGCAGACCATCCAGTGACGACGTAATATCCCGGACCATGTTCCCACGGTGCCACAATAGGTGTTCCCTCGATACAATATAGAAGAACCCACGATATAAACCCAAGCTTGCTCTATTGCATCCAGGTCTTGGTCACATTTGCGTGCTGGATTGTCTTCGACAACCTTATAGTCATGACCACGTGATAGTTGGGGATGTCATTTCTATTACTTGCAACACATCAAGGAAGTTGAGGATAGGAGTGGATGAGTGTAATACCTTTGCACCATTTCTTTTAGGTCAACGTTATGTTCACTTTGCCAGTTCTTTAACTGTATACCGCTTTTCTTATTTGTAGATTTATCGATTCGTATTGAAGAGTGGACGGGAATGCGTGCTCCTCCTACGAAGCGGAGGGGCACTAGCTCTTCTGGAGAAAGGTGCTGATGGAAGGAAAAATTTCGTGCGGTGGTTCATGGAGAAACTAAATTTTCACACGTCCACTATTACTATTTCACCCACATTCCATTATTAACTCATGCAC
The DNA here is from genome assembly GCA_011799875.1 of Thinopyrum elongatum. Lineage (NCBI taxonomy): Eukaryota > Viridiplantae > Streptophyta > Magnoliopsida > Poales > Poaceae > Thinopyrum > Thinopyrum elongatum. The sequence continues at coordinate 533,199,923 of CM022297.1, forward strand.
CCCTATAATTTCATAAACTTGTAGGGAAATGATCCGAACGAATGCAAGTATGAAGATTGGAATGGGTTTCCATGGGTTTTGAACCCTGCCGTTCATGACATGCAAAAAGTTATGATGGGAATGGGGTACTCGCTTTCCATACAACAGAGGAGCAACCAGAACAGTCGGCCCCTGATCCCAAAACTATAAATCGGAGTCTTCCACCACCGAGGGAATAATAAAGTAGATTACTACCGGAAGGGTAGGAAAAATATACAGCTTACATTCAAACGTGGCCGCAACCCCTAATCTCACTTGTGTCAAATGGCCGAGGTTTTTACCCCAAAAAAGGGTCTGAGGACATACGCCTTCTGTTGGTTTAGTTGAAGTTAAACCATCAACCGTCTATGCCGGGAGGTGATCTTTTTATCGCCCGCTACCCCAGGCCCACACAGTTATATTATCTGCCTTAGCCCATGCAGAAAAGAGTACGACTAAGGGTTGGGAATGTGTGTTCAAGGGTTTGTCTCCACATGGGTAAGCTCCGACCCGAACGATGATGATTACCTTTTAACAAACATAAACCCCATGAATACGAGCGAGTGTTCTTCATTCAGAGAACATGATGACGTGGTCCGCAAACAAGGAGGATATGACTTGGTTATGCTGAAACTGGACCCCTCAAACGATCAGAGGACGCACGGATTGATGGTGAGGCGTTTGTGAATCAAGAGACAAATATGCTTGTACAAAGTTAAATGAAGACGCTGACGATGGAGGAAGACCTCCACCTCCATCAGGACACGCAGAAATATGCGTGAAATGATGAATGAGACCGGTCGGACAATAGATACAATAGTGATGATCAATGGGTTCTAGGAAAGTTAAGTTCTAAGTGCGTAATGTGCTCTTCTGTTATTAATGTTTCTTTTCTGTAGTAATGTGCTCTTTCTGTTATAATGTTCTTTTCCGATGCTTGTTATTGATATCCTTACTAAGTGTGTATCGTCTTGTTATGCAGTGTTTGCTAATAATGGTGCATGAGTCCGCTGGCGCCGGTTCCTCAAACAAATCACATCACTTACTCGGAGTGGAGAGCTCCACAAAGTTTCCCCCCCCCCCCCCCCCGACTACGCTATGATGACACCTCACAGAGGGCGTCGAGGACTCGGGGGAGGGACCCTAAGAGGAGTGATGGGGGTGGGGGTAGAGCCCCTAGAGAGGAGGAGGTGGGGGGGAGCAACCCGGGCCAAAAAAACTCCAGGCCGGTCCGAATAGGAGGGTCTTCTTCGATGCCCTCCTACTACTGAGGCACCTTTCGGAGTCTGAGGAGGAGGAGTATGTTCCTGAGGTGCGAGGGGAGGAGAGGCCGACGGCAGGGTGAGGTAGGAGAGGCCAATGGAGGAGTGAGCCGTAGGGAGGGGAGAGGAGAGGAGGCCGAGGAGGGTGGTGGAGGGAGGTTACCACCCGAGTGTGGGGTGACTTGCCGCCAGGTGCTCCGAAGGGTTGGCTGCTGACTGCCGGAGATAACCTACACCACCTTCTATCGAGGCGCACAAGTGGCTCATTGACCTGTCAGGGACATAGTAGTGCCTCTCAAGATCATATTTTCACACATGACAACATTTCTTTGACAAACCATGTGCAATCTTTGTTCTTTGCAGGAATTGGATCCTCACGGAAAGGGACCGTAAAACGAAACGGCCTTATCACTGTCCTGTTGAAGGAGTTTTAGGCCGGGCCTATTCGGCCGTCGGCCAAACAGGTGGACCCGCTGAGCTGCGGTTTTGGACACGCAGCGGGGCCCACTACGAGGCTTTACGCACCGCGAGTACGGGAGTGCCGCTAAGGACCGTGTACACACACAAATTTTGTTGTACGTTCGCTTGTGAATACTTTGTATTCATTTTCGTTCATAGGTTTATCATTGGAATCACGCAGATGCCTTGTTTGCTTCGGGTTATGCATGATTGCAGCAACTCTATAGAGTCTTGACGAAGCACAAGGCCGAGCCGACATGGGTCTTGCTGCGGACTGGAAGCAAGAAAGTCGTCAGTTTGAGTACGAGTGGCGTTGGGTTGCCGTCTCGCAGTAACTCCACACTACCTCATCAAAAGATGACAAAACTGCAAGCGCAGATGGCCTAAGGGGACTTACCTGACAGGGATCAGTTCATGAAGTAACTATTACTGACTTTCATTGTTTCAGACAGTCAATTCTATTTTCGTGCTCCACATGTCATCGCTCCAAAATGTTGCATAGGTATATTCTCGTTGGTGCCTATGGAAAGGATGACGGAATGGGCGAGTTTGGTGGATAGGTGGCTCGCGCACGATGCAGAGTTTGGCTGCCAGAGCAGCAAGGCCATGGCCTAACGTTGAAAATACGGGACACATGGCCAAGGAAACTGAACCACTGGTGTTCAAGGGCCATGAAGGTATATCTATCTATGATGCATTTTTTCTCCCCTCATACTGGGCTCTGTCACTACCTGTTCTATATGTAATGCTAACCTTGTTTGACATTGGCAGAGTGAGACAAGTTGAAGAGGGCCGCTCTCAGACATTGTCGTGGGAGCTGCCCCGGGGAGGGATCGCAAGGAACGGCGAGAGCCAGTACTACGGGCAAGACCGAGGAGTCACCTGAGTCTACACTCAGCAAATTTCAGAGGTTCAGTCGGAGTTCCTTGACATCGACCCAGTCTACAGATCGACGACACGCGGTGGTGGCCTCCAGGGGAAGGTCCCATGGCCGGTATCCATGTTTTTCGATGGCTTGATCCACTCCTTCGGTCTCGTACCCACGGCTGGGCTACCAACCCGAAAGCCAGTTTAGAGAGTACGGGGAGTTCGCCGCCTCCATTAGACCCGCCAGCAGGTCTGTAAGTCTCCCCCTTTATATACTTCTTCTCTAACTTTCAGTTTATTTTCAGCATGCTCACTTAGAACCAACCTAATTTTGTAGCATATAAGGCTTTGCGAGCATAGAATCTCGATGTGGGGAGTACTTGCAACGAGTGAAGGCAACGATGATTACAACAGTCAGATGTATGACGGTAGTTTTGCCTCTTAAAAATCAAGCTAACTTTTTGCACTTTCATTCTTCTAACCTTCTAGTTTGCTTGTTTAACTAACATCCCAAGCAATGTTGGTTGTCTGGAGTAACCGCACGGTCCACCACAAAGGGACCCAACCAAATACACCTCGGGAGCAAAACCCCCACACTGCCAACGTTCGTGAATGGGTGGCACTAGCATGATAGTCCGGTTAGTACATTTGCCTAACTACTGCAAAATTAGTTCGTCGTTCATTCAACACTATCCATATCATATTTACCGTTAGAATTTCTCCAAACATGTCGGGGCCGGTGGCTCGACTCAGTCTGCTTCGTACGAACACACTAGTCACTCCGATTGGCAGATGTGTAGCTGGTCTTGGAAGGTGGGTGGAGTTTGTGATGGAGGGTGTTTGGACGGTGTGGTTTTGGCGGGGGTGGTGCTGTTTTGGCGGACGTGGTCTGGCGGTGGTGGTTTGTCGGTGGTGCTTGCTTGATTGCGTGATGATACCCCGTCATTGGCCGTCGTGCCATACCTTTCTGTTCCTAATTGTTAGTTTCTTTAGATGACGATGATGATGTTCGCTGTCTTGCACTACTTATGTTCACGAAGTTTTCGCCGAGAGAAACTTGAGTATGTTTAAATGATGACGTGGGATCTTGAGTATGTTAGATGTGAACTGTCATATTTCTGCATTAATCCCATATTTTCGGTTGAAATGCTGTCCAAAATGAATTGAAACAGAGAAAACAGGGAAAAAAAAAACCACAGATCTAGCAGTGGCATAGATAGTGCCCAGGACTGCCCATGGCCTGCACGTGCAGGGGTGATGCAGATGCCAAGGCTGCGGCTAGATGAAATCTATTGCCGACGGCTTAGCCTCGGCATATCCCTGCTGCCAGGTAGCTCCCAGGCGGCCACGTGGCGAGATATGCCGATGGCAAGCATCGGCATAGATTGCGTCGGCATAATTCTCCTCGTCACGTGCCGCCGGGTTTGTCAGCACGTTTTGACGGCGCCGTCCCTTGCCGTCAGGTGAAAATCAACTACCAACGGCGATTGAATGCCGACGGCCGACGGACAGGCATCGGCAATGTTCCTATGCCGAACGTCTGCACACTCTACGCTGACGTAATCTATGGCCGGAACAAGGGATCTGCTACGGCTTGCCGTCGCATAAACCTAAAGCCGACGGGTCCTGGGGCCGCGGCTTAGAGGGCGAGTCCGGTAGTGACACCTATTCACGGCCAAACAAAGACCTACGCGAAGACGCCTAAAAAAGGCAACTAAGCACGAAAGCGGAAAAGCACAACGAGATGTACTTGCTGTGAACAAAAAAACGGAAGGTGATTGCCTTAGATAAGCTAAATGGGCTCGTCGTGGTCGCTCCACAAACGGCAACCCGTCACCCCATCTACACAGTTGAGGTATGCAGTTAACCCAGTTCACGAGCAAAAGGAGAGAAAAACTAGGCCACAACACATACGCGTTCGGAGTCGAGTCCGATACACGTGGCGTGCCACGACACATTGATCTCGATGGGGAAGGCACCGGTGTACGCGGTTGCGAATGAGATACGCGGCAGAGACCGGCCGTCAATGGGTGACGCGAAGCGCTGCTGTTCTTCAGATATGCTGAGATATTGACGAACGACAAGTGGCGTGAAGTGCACAGCTCATGCAATGGGAATCGATTGGGGCAACGTGATACCTCTAGCTAGCTAGTTCCTGTCGGGTTTCGTGTCATTGCATTTTGTATGATGAGGGAGGGCCCTAAACGTCAGTAAACTGAAAAATGATTGCTTAAGTCAACTTTTTCCTAGCCATAGATTAACCATCCAATGGCTTCGATCGCGCCAGCAAACTGTTCAGCTTCGTTCCTCCACGCGCGGCTGGTGGTTTCTCTCCTCCGCGACCTTACCAATCCCTAACGCCTCCCTCCGCTCTCCCTTCCCACCCAACCCCCCCCCCCGCCCCCCCCCCCTCCCCCCAAGTGGCCAGCGGGAGCTGACTGCACACGCCTTGCCACCCCCCCCTCTCCTCGACATTCCGCCACGTTGTTGCTGCAGTAGGTCTCTGCCTCCCTCTATGCCGCCCCACACTGAGCACTCGCACCCCCCGCACCCGACCCGCGCTAATTAAGTTCCGACTCGCTCCCCCGACCACCGCTCGTACATGGCTTGGACTCGTCCGTAGCGGCGGTGTTATGGTGGCTCCTCATGCCGTCCCGCCGTTGGCCTCGCACGAAGCATAATGTGATTGACGATCGAAATTTCAGGTACCTGATTTTTTGTAAACAGCATATATTGATATACTCTAATCAAACACCTAAACCAGTTATTTTTACAAATTATAATCGAGGAAAAAAATTTTGAGAACACGAAGGATAGCTAGGTAGACAGTATACCTGCATGGCAATTTTAACAGAGAAGTGTTGCATAAAGAAAAATCACAGAATTGTAAAGTTAGGAAGATCGTGTGGTGTAACTTGTAGACCAGAAGAACTTAGGGCATCTCCAAAACGGCCCTTTAAACGACCGCATACCGTTCATTAACCGAGCGCTTCCAAAAGTGTTTTGCCACCAACGCGTCTCCTGTATATATATCTCCCTCCGGGTTTATATTAAGTGTTGCGACGTATTACAACTTCTTTTCTGTTATCAATTTATTGTCACTGATTTGCTACAAAGTTATGTAATCGGACAGCTTAATATATGAATGGAGCGAAGTAGTGCTCATCGCACACATTGATGTCGAATGGAATCTTTTCTTGCTAGCTCTCCCATCGGTCATTGAAGAGTGGACTCCAACTTTGGTTGGAGGGTCAAATATCTCAAAGTGTTGACGTTTTGTGCAAAATAAGTTAAATGCTTGTGAAACAAATAGGTATACTGCGAAAATATATTTTAATCATGAATATAATCTAATAATTTGATGACATAAATGTTGGTCTACTATTGGTATAAATACGGCCTCACACACCAAAAAAGTTTGAACTTTCCCAACAACATTGGTAGTACACGTTTCAAAGACGGAGGAGTACTCTTTTTTCTCCTCCTCCTGCTCTTACTACTACTACTAGTACTATACAACGAACCACAAGTCAACCAGGGAGAAAGCAACTATCATGCTATTGCCCCTTTCACATCTCGGGCATGTATATGCTACCGTCTTAATTGTTCACGACACGATGGCCAACCCAAACCAACGTGCACGGCTAGCTTCCCCACATCCTGTCCATGACGCGGATAGTTATTGGTCGGTGCTCTCCACATGCTCCCTCCTTTCTGTTTATAGGGCTCAAATCTGAATCTCATACATCAAGGGCAGATGGTGATGGAGGAAATGTATCGTAACTTTACAAACACCTCCAAATTAAATTTAGACATTAGTTTGGAATAATGAGTGCATGCATGTTTGGATCACTATATAGGAGAAACATTACATGCATTGATGAAATTTCTTTTTAATTACTGCATGTCAAATTTTTAATGTCGCCTTCGAATCTCAATTAGAAGATGAAGATAAGCCCCTTTAAATCGAAAAAAAATAAAAATTGAGATGATGCACTATAAACCGAATAAGAAGGGAGTAATATGCGCTCATGTAGCCAGGCCTAGCCTCCTCCATTGCCTAGCTTAGCTTAGGTTGCTCCATAAACTAGCAATTAAACCAGCTACACGACGTCTTCTTGTCGCAAGCTACGACATCTTGTTAGAGTTGTGGTAGAACAGCAGTAGGGTAATGTGGTCCGGGAGGCTGGCGGGGATTGGTCGATCTGCATGCGAGCCAGGCGCGTAGATCTCAAGGAAAAAATCATCATCGCGTAAGCTCGGTGTGCTTGAGGTGTAGTTGCTAGTGCAGCGGGTCTGGGACTTCTGTGTGCAACAACACATCACGCGACAGTTACTTAAGGTTTAACGGGGGCACATGTACACGAATTTTTATGGAAGGGCCCTGTAACTCTTTGTAAAAGGCCGTGAGGTTGTAGCATTTTTAGAAGGATACGTACTCCAATTAGTACTACTAGCACTGTGCAGTCGTGGCAGGTTTTTCACATGCTTGGTTGGGCGGTGTCAACCACAGGGAGACATCACTGTCTTTCACTTTGTTTGCTTGCATATGCATAATTATTGCCGAGGCATGCTTACCCGTGCTCGGCGCACTTGTCCAGTCTCCGTTTCTTCATGTTGTATTTTTACTAAATTTAGGGTGTTTTTTTTGCGGGAATACTTAATTTTAAATGTTAGTGGTGGTTTCATTTGCATAATAAATCAAATATGATGAATACTTCATTCCGTCTGAAAAAGCTGTCCCCTCATCTAATGATGTATCTTAACACCAAGTTAGTGCTAATATGCATCCATTAAGGAACTAGTTGGGAAGAATTTTTCGGACGGAGGATATGTAGAAAAAATGATATCAATGGGAAACTTCATTTTGTAAAATGAAATCCACAAGTTATATTTTGTTAGATAAATGGCTTAGATTTTGCAAATCAAATCTACGTCAAAGTTTAACCCCAAAATATAATCAGGTATAATAACCCGGATGGAGATAGTCTAATGTGTAACATATTCATCAATCAGATACTACCCTAACCAGTAAGTTCAACATGTCCATCAATCAACGAATCACAGTTGATGCATGATCACTATACACCCCAGTATAAAGCCAACTATTTTGCCTAATTGCAACTCTTTCCTCCGCTTCTCCTGTGGCATTCATTGCTTCTTCCGAGTAACCAGAAAGTGAAGGCTCATAATGGTACCGTGGGCACAGTGGCGGGTGCAAGGACAACTAGTGGTATGCAACGGCCACACACGACAAAATATTCTGTTTCACTTTCAGGGTCGGCATGATCAGAATCCCATGCGGCATCAGCTTCTGTTTTATGGTAAGGGGTGGGCTGTCTCTTCATGGAGATGTACTTTGGGTGCTCTTTGCTAGCTTAGGGTCCTGACTGTTGTAGGCGGCAAATTTGAAATTTTGAGTATGTGATGAACATCATTAACAAAATAACTGACACCTAAAAAATTCCATTAGCTTGACCTTTTTGAGTGGCGCCTGACACGGAGGCACCACACCCTATAGTACAGCGCCTAGCTCGGGGCGAGCACTTCTGTCCAGCGTGGCAGGGGGGGTAGCCCCCCCCGGGGCCCGCACCGAGCAGTGCAACACCTCAGAGTGTGTGCGGCCTATGCCCGTAGGCGTTGCCTGTCTGTTACTAGTTGGCTTGCCTGGACCCCCTCCCCCTCCACCCACACACACCCCCCAACCCCCAAACCATCCACGCACCCGAAATTTGCCCCTCTCCCCTCTCTTCCCCCTCTCAAATCCTCTCCACAATCTCCAAATTTGAAGATTGTCGTGGATTTCGAATACTCAATGCCCTCCCTCAAGGTAATTTCTCCGATCCCCTTGTTTTGATCCAAGATAATGTTAACAATTGCTCATATGTGCTAGTTTGGGGAAACCCTAGTTTTTTATGGATCTAGGAGATTTGTATGGAGATAATGAGATGTTTGTTTGCAAGTTTCCTATGGATTAGGGTTGTAGTATGGTATGGGTTTCTTATGGGTGTTCTTAGTTGTGCTGGTTCGAGTTGTTGTATTCTAGTTCGGTTCGGCGTTTCTGTGTGTTGTTTGGGAACCGGTTGGTTGGGTCACGGGTTGTTGTTTCACTACTCCTGTTGCGGTATCGTTTCCGTGTTACTCCTTGGCTTAGTCCCATGCGCCGTATGTACCTGTTTTGTGTTTCCCAATGTCTTATAGGGAATGGAAGAAATGTGTGGTTTGTTCTCATGGGCAAGCAGACGCTCTTCTTGAAAGCAATATTGTAAACGGACCCGGATGAGCTTGACATGTTTGAATAATATCCTAGCATGCGGAGCTTCCTCTGGAACAATGAGGAAAGTTTGGAATGGAGGACCCTAGTGATATCGTTGAGTTGAAGGAAAGGCATAATTGTTGGTTTGGTGAATGCACATTCGTGAAGAAGACAATGCGTGTGAACTCGAAGCACGTTGGGTTGCATTACAAGGAGACTGGGGCGGGACGAAATCACTAGCAGCTCTTGATTATTTGCATACAGAGAAGGTTGATTCAAGTGTTGCTTTGGACTTGAACCGGAACCCTCCCCTTTGGTTGCTAGTACGCCCCCCACGGCTTGACCGTAGATGAAATTGGTGAGCCTCTTTGACCCAACAATGAGGCCAACATGAACCCGTTTCCAAACAACCAACAATGAACTTTCAAGAGGAGACGATGAGTCTGCGGACGAGACACTGACGTTGATCTCATGACAAAATGTGGGTGACTCGACAAAATCATTTGCAAGAGCAATGGACCATTCCACCTCCCTGTATTTCCCGTGGCTATTGCATCGGATTCGGATGAACGAAGATCCGGATGAGAAGTGGATGGGAGGGTTCACGGTGAAGAGGAGGCGAAGCTTTTCGAAGAAGGGTATTTGGCGGGATCAATCGGACTCCATGTTTTAAGTATGTGTACCTCTCGGATGAAGCCGTGGTAATTGGTGGCCAAGGTATATTCTCGGGGGTTAGGCCAAATCCCCGTTGATTTGGAAGGACGGCAAGAACGGATTTCCTCCCGGGTCTAAGTTGAAACCTTTTTGGATTGAAGATGTGGCTCGAACACTAATCGCCGGTTTACCATTATCGTCCACACAGTGGTGACCTAGGCGTCATGGGCGCTACACGGTGGTATGTGAAGATGAAAATGTCCGTGGACTGTGCAGCAGACCATGGAAAGGAGGTCGTCCAATTGGCACTAGTGAGTGTGTACCAAGTCAAATGTCCGATGAATAAGGGTGGATGGCAGGTTGTGTCCCAAGACCACAAAACCTACAATCGTGAGTTACTCGATTAGCAGGCCTCTCAACTCAATATCCACACTTTCCAACAATGAGCATCAAACATGTAATGGACCTGTTGGTAAAGCCATCTTTCATTACAAGGTGAAATACGCAAGGCATGGAAGGCTAAGCAAGTCCGCATATTAAGATGTGTATGGTAATTGGGAGAAGCATTTACAACCGAATCCCCTAGGTTGTTGTTGCCATGGCCGCCACAAAACCGGGGCAGGGTTCATTGGTCGAGCCTCATGGGAAAAACAACGGTTCATGATGGAGAGAGAAGTCCGGAGGTATCTGGCCATCATTTTGGGCGTTCGAGCAATGAGTGAGGGCTTTCGACAATGTAGGCCCGGCACATCGCCGTTGCATGGCACGTTCTTGGACGGTCAATACAAGGGGGGGTGGCACCTGTGTTGGTTGCGATAGCAAGTGTGCAATAACCGGTGTGTTGCCATTGGACATTTGCTTTGGTTGTGGTGGAGAACAATACAATGGGTAGTGTGTTTTTGCAATCTTTGAGGACGAGGTGTTTACACCCAACCACCTCAATGGAAATTTGTGTCCATAATCGGAGGTCATCAAGGAATCTTAACGCATGGAATTGACATTCCGCCCCCGGTCATGCTCCGTTGCACCAATCGATGGTGCATGAGGGGCACTTTTGTTCAAATTCTATAGGGCAGTGGCCTTAAGAGTTGCCAATGATCTTCAAGATTGGTTGCTGCTTTCCCTTCTCCGACAAGCGTGTTCGCACTTGTACAAAATGCCGGCACACATAAAAACTTGATCCCGGGGCAGTGTCAAGACTTTCTCATAAAGGCCACATCAATACCGGAACAAGTGGGGCACGATGGCTTTTGATGAAGATGGCCAGAGATCCGGTCCAATGACAGCATATGGTCGAATGCTTCATGAGGTTGCTCAAAGTGCACGTGCATACCCGTGGACGGCAATAAGTTCAATACAATTTGACAAGATAATGCGTACGTTCTAAAGTACTCAATGGAACCGGATGCCACAGATAGCGGGTGGAAAGGCGATAAGTACAAGTACAGAGTTCCCCACCCAGGTTGTGAATGTTGGAATATTTCACAACACAGGAAATCGGACTCACAAGGAAACTTATACTATATGGACAATGAGATTGGAAGTACGAAGTGAAAGAGCCAGTGGGAACCACAACATGGCTGCCACATTGGAGGTGGGCTTTCAAGGTCTCGTAACACGGTTGTTGATTGCTCGTTGCGTGGAGGCCATTGTTGCTTATCTCCCACATGCTCACACTTGTAATACGCTCGGTCACGTTAGGAATGTGGACGTCAATTACCCCACCACGGAGGAGTTGGAGTTCTATCAGACGGTGAAGAATGACATGGGCTGCCCACTTTCCCCAGCTACTTTGACCAATTCACAATGGCTGAGTACATGGACTTAAACATGCCCATCGGGCCCGCAAGACAAGGTGAACTGAAAGTCAGCGAGATTCGGATTGAGGTGTTAAACAGGGTAGAGTAGACAAAGCGTCTTCGAGGCGACATGGGCGGATGGGGACATGTGGCCGCCGGCTAATCGGGCAATGACCAACTCAAGAGCCCCGTGAAGAGCTCCCGGTGTGGGGGAATGCAAAGTGTCATGGCCACACAAAAGAAAATGTACCAAACCAAAAGGAAAGAGGCGGTTCAAAGACAAATTATGCAATCACAGCCAACAAGGAGCTACACAGGTAGCCACCAAGTGGTAGCCACACCAGTGCAAAGGACAAACAATGGTAGCCAACAGTGCGAAGGCAACAAGTGGTACCAACAAGTGCCAATCAACCAAGTGGGTAGCCAACAAGGTCAGAATGCAACCAGGTAGCCAAAGATGATCTAGGCAACAAGAGGGAGGCAACTAGGACTTACAAGAGGCCGTGGTGGTGGGTAGAGCTCTGGGTGGTGGTCTAGCCTGGTGGTGGTAGCAGTTGTGGTGGGGTCTTGGCCTTGGTGATGGTCTTGGCTTGGTGATGGTTGGTCTGTGGTTGGTGGTCTTGGCTTGGTGATGGTCTTGCCTTGGTTGTGGACTTGGCCCGTGGGTGGTTGAGTCTTGGGCAAGCGTTATGAGGAAGTTGGATACCTCGATGGACCATTTTCCAGTATCGTTGCTCACTAAGCTATAATGTTTCAATTTTCTTTTTTTTCATATTGCTTTGTGTCTTATTGGCTATACTCCCCATTTCAAATAGTTTCTTTTAGAGATTCAAATGGGACTATTCACATACGATGTATAGACATATTTTAGAGTGTAGATCAACTCATTTTGCTTCGGAGTATCCACTTGTTAAATCTGAGAAGACAGATATTTAGGAACGAGGGAGTAAATGTTGCAAGTACATGTTCTCATGTGTTCTTATTGTCATTATAACTATTATTGTTTCACTTCTTGTAGGTATGGTCGGCTTCTAACCCAACCAAACCAACAATGAAGGAAGTGGAGGGAAGGTGGTGAAGTGAGATGGTGTGGGATGCGTGGAGAATGCTGCAAGCGGAAGAAGCAAGAGAGGAGGAGCAGCCGCACTAGAGAAGCAAGAAGCTAAGCCAGGAGCTCGAAAGACGGAGGACAGAGAGAGAGAGAGAGGTACTTTTTGAGTGTCGCGCTAGGGAGCAAGCGTTTGAAGAGAAGTGAGGAGGGCACCAAAAGAAGTCTCGAGATTGTTCAAGAACAGAACCTTGAAACTTTGGCATTCGAAGCTGAAAGAAAGAGAGGGAGAAACAAGATATTCATGGAAGAGGGTGGTTAACGAGGCTCACCCATAGGAAAGGAGAGGAAGAATGAAGAAGAGAGAGAAGAGAAGAGAGGGAAGGGGCCTTGCTCTACGCAATAGAGCTAGTGTCATCTTCAATTGCTTGTGGACTAACTCTGACCGTGTTATCCTCTAAACTAGTCTCTTCGATTTGGTTGTGAACTACTATTTGTCCATGAACTAATATTATTTGGATTCCTCCTCGATTTGGTGTGAAACTAGATGTTCGTGAAACTATGTATTTCCTCCTTGATTTGGTTGAATGAACTATCCTCGAATTTGGTTGTATGAAAACTACTCTCTATTCGACTAATATGTTTATGAACTATGTGTGCACATTTGTCTTCACAGTCTATGCTTGCCATAAATGCCGCCCAAACGCTTAGTGATTTTTGGCTCTCAAACGGACAGTTTTCAGGCACATTTTTCAATAGTTATACATATTCTTGCATCACAAAAAAATTAATGACATCACATTTATGACATTTTCAACCCCTTCAACCTTAACAAAGACAACATCTACTAAGTTTGACCATCACTTCAAGTTCAACTTTAACCTAGAGATATAATCACTATTCAAGGTTCAACAGTTACTAAGAGCTAACCATCACATCAAAGTCAATGACATAACAAGTTCGACATAAGAACGAACCCACTGCGAGGTAACTAACAAATAGAGGACACGACTAGTTCCTTCGCGCTTATTGAGCTTCCCCCCCTCCTGACGATATCTTCTTCGTCTTTGGTAGCACTAGCAACCGGCTCCGGCTCGGCTTCCGGCGCATCTTCCTCCACCTCATCCTATCCACATGCTTCATCCAAAGCCGCCATCGCGAGGTGCCGACTCATCCTCTTGCCTCTTGGTGAAGTCCTTGGGTGTGTATTTATGATTCCCTCCTAGTCTTTAAACATGTAGCTACCAAATGATAGGTCTCCAAGGCATGTCACTCAGCAACCTATACAAAAACAAACGATATGAAAAGACTCGTTGTGTGGGATAAAGTTACCAATGCATCAATAATGTAATATATGCTATATGGGCATAACTCCCTGGGGTGACCACACCCAATCCTCATCCTCAAAAGGAGCACCATGGCAGAAGGGGGATCGATGTGTCGCGCGGACCTAGACTGCTGCAAGGGTTGATACAAGTTCCAGGTTCACGACAACCGCAGGTTCGATAAACCGCCTTACTCTTGGCCCTGGCGCTGGACACATGTACAAGTGAAATTAGATATCGCAAACGTAGCAAGAATGTGTCATGGACAATGGAAGGAGATGTGAACCTTAATGAATGCCATCAAGTGCACTTCCCCATCGCTTTTTCCCACCAGGGTTGTCTCCAGAAATAGAGGTCTGTCTCATCACCGCTTTTTGAATCGGTGGATAGCTTTGAAACATAAACAACATAACGGTTAGGCAAGCAAAAGAGTGTAATATGCGATGGGAAAGCGAAGAGGGAATACAACAAAGGTTCATCATTGGAGGAAGGTACTCGGGTGCCTTCCGCCGACTAATTTGTTGTACTCGGTGTAGGCACTATCGCGAGGTGGGATCTTCCAAAATCTCCTCATTATACGACGGCTGTACCATATCTCCACACGGGTACTTGCAAGAAACCATGTGAGGTGTTGTTGAAGCGCGATTCGGCGGGCCAGTTGGCTCATGAAGCTGGGGATCATTTTCCAGCCTTAGCTTGCTCCACATCAGCACTAAGCGTGAACTGTAATGATATCTATCCTTTGATGCTTGTCCCCCAGTCCTTGATCTTCCGCTGCTTTCTCCTATCCAACCTCAAGTTAGAAATAATATTGCACCATCGAAACCGCCCGAGAAGCTGCTAAGTGCTCAAGGTTCATTCTATCATACGCGGTAGCAACTTGTCCGTGTCCTCCCACTCCGGCGTGTGTGGCGGGAACTAACAAACTGACTGCGGTACAACAACCCGATGGTGGCATGTGAAGCTCAACCGCCCAGTTGCATAGAGTGGCACCGCATATGCCAAGATCCCTATCCATAAGGCACATCGGATATTCAGCACGAAACTCTCTCGGGTTACCAAAACTCTCCCCTTTTCATACGGCTCCATTCCCCCTGCCACATCGCACAGAATGTAAATTGATTTTGATTTAACGGATAAAGCATGAAATCAATGGCATGTCGAGTCACTCTGCCTCAGCCGGATCCTCGTGTCATCTCGCTCGTGTAAACAACTTTGGACATGAACGAAGGATCATCCCGTCCCATTTAACACCTCCCACTTGTAAGCCCAAGTGGGCAACCATATGGGTCCATCTTTGTCGTCCCAATCCTCGTACCTCACGGTCTCGGTCTTCCAACCGGCAATCGTCCTCCCAGCTCCATACAGAAAGTCCGAGCATATAACCACCAATACCTCTGTCCTTATGAGGTCCCTACAACCTGCTTCATTCCAACTGCACATAGAATGAAAACATTGTTCAACTTAGCAAGAAGATCGCATTGATAATGTAACACCAAGAAGGTGAAAATAAACAACTGCCTACCTGGCTATAGACGTCAGCCCATTGTCCGCCGAACCCCAACTCCATTTGCTAATCGAAGACGGTCAACTGCCTTCAGCCACATCCAATGGAGGCATTCTTGCCTGTCCCTCAGCAAAACATAATCCTGGATTATAACGTACCACATGTAGACAACACAGCATATGTTTTCTTGACCTCATCCTCATTAGCTCCTCATGGCAAGAACCAAGTTCCATGCAAATCCAGGTAAAGGAGCACCGGGCTGCGACTCTTTCCTTCTCTTGTCCTTCTGCTTCTGGTTTCCCGAGGGCTCCGGAGGAACCATATCCCTATAAGGGCATGCATCTGCTCGCGGGCCACCCCATCGAATCGGTCTCATAACAACGCAGGATTCCCTCGATAGGAAACCGGCGTCATAGCAATATCCTGGAGCGTCACTGTCATCCTCCCCAAGCCGAAGATGGAAACTGTGTGTCTCCTGCCTCCAACATCAACAAGCGCGGTGATTGTGCAGCATTGAATGGTGGCCGTCGACCGGGCTGACCAACTGAATGAAAAGGGAGGGGTCCTGTCTCTA
The DNA here is from genome assembly GCA_011799875.1 of Thinopyrum elongatum. NCBI lineage: Eukaryota > Viridiplantae > Streptophyta > Magnoliopsida > Poales > Poaceae > Thinopyrum > Thinopyrum elongatum. Next base: position 533,215,692 of record CM022297.1, read on the forward strand.
CCCTTACGATGGTGTGTATCCCGCTCATCATAGTGCATCCCTCCCCCCAAGGGTGACCCCGTGAGACCGAATCTTCAGATGTGCCAGGGCTCCTAAAAACAAATCCGAATATTACATATGGGGCTTTTGGTGTTTGAAATAAACAACAAAATTTCAAATGTACCAACAACTTTGCTTATTACCCGCTGCTCCACTAGACATAAAGTACGACCGGTGGTCGATTGTCCCATGGACCATCGAGAAACCAATCCATCCTAACAATCAAAACAAAGCATTCTTGTCAAGACGACTATCTTTCAATACAAATAACTAACTAGGCCTACTATATGCAAGATTCAAAGAATATGTATCCAATCACTTCTTGTCAATACGATTAATTTCAATACAAATAAACTAACTAGGCCTACTTCAGGCAAGATTCAATACAAAATCTTTTTTCCATAGAAAGACATGTCAACCTATGTATCCACAGCGATCTTTTCACTAGAAATAAACTAAATAGGGTCAAAATACTAACAATCTCTACAAATTTTAAAGTTCACCCCAAATCTAGATACTGCACGATGCTAATCTATCAACAGGGTTCCCCAATCTTCACATAAGATACATTTTATGATAGAAAAAAGGGACGAGGAGAGTACCTTCTAGATGGATTGTTGACGAAATCCACGGACCAACTCGCCCGATCTAAGGATTTAGGAAGGAATGATTGAGAGGGGGAGAGAGACAAAAAAACGGCCAACGCCCGAATTTGGCTTCGTAACTGAAGGATTGGGGTGGGGTGGGGGAGGGCTAGCACTCGTCTGCTCTTTCAAAAAGGCACAGTGCAAACTCCTAAGGGCAAAGGCGCTGCACATTACCTGTGCGGCGCCTAGCTCTGATGCGCTGCATCTGGCTCGGTCGGTGCGGGCCGCTGGGATTTCACTCTGACACTGCAACCCTTCTATTTCTAGTCCACTGCAACCGTAGGGTGTGCGCCTCCGTTCAGTCGCCACGCAAAACGGCCAGCTGAGGGCAAAAAATTTAGAGCAGTTCATTTTTGGTGAATGTTTCGTCCACAGGTCAAATTGTCAAATTTGCCGTTGTAGGCCACGAGAGATCAATCATGTCTCATTTGAAACAAACCATCATCATACCCAAAGATCCATTGTTTCATCAGCCTTTGTTTGGCCAACTCTCTAGAGGCTTCTTTCTCTCTCCACGCCCATAAAAAAGGATGTAAAGATAGTTGTGACTAGCCATAATTAGCGCTCTTTTTCCGGCGATGTGCAGTAGGTTTAGCATGCTTTTGCCTTCCAATTTGCATTCAACTTATCTAGAAGACACATATTTCATGCGTTGAAGAAGAGACTTCAAGAGGGAGACACATTAGTATCACCTACATGTGCGCATCACCTTGAAGACCAAATAGAAGTCCGTGAAGAAATTCAATGATGTTTGGAAAAAATGTGATTGCCATTGCACATGATATTAGCACGCACTCAATCGTAAAAGTTGATTAATTATCATTGAGTGTTGAGCTCGTTTCCACATTCTAACAATCCCCTTAAGTGGAATCAGATTAATTATGTGTCCCCAATACTGTTTTGTGGTAGTGTTTTCTCCTCTGGGTGCATGGTTGGACTAGCATGCATGATAGTGCTATATATTAATCACACTTCTATTCTAACACGGGCGCTGTGGCTCATGGTGAAATGCTTGCCATATACTGGTCGTTATAGCATCTCCAACAGGCGCGCAACACCGGCGCTGCCCTAAAAGCGTTTACAGCGCTGAATCACGAGTTTTTTACGCGCCGTGAGCGCTGGCTCCAGCGTCCCGCTGGCAAAATAGAGCGCTCGCGAGCCGCTCCATCATACTCGCTATATTTGTTCTCTTTTTTACTACGACTCATAACACATTCGACTCCGACTTTATAGGCATAGATAGATAAAAACAATAGAAATTAGTACAATAGATGATTAAAAAACGAATAGATAAAAAGAGACTAGATAGTTCTAGCCTCATCCTACAATAGATAAACGATATATAAAAAAACTACTCTCGTCGTCGTCCTCCTCCGACTCGACGTCCGCCTCGGTGAGGTACGCCTCCGACGTCTGAATGAAGGCGTCACGTATCCGTCGTCGTTGGAGTCCAGGAACGACCGCTGCTCTAGCCTCGAGTTGAATTGACAGGCCGCCTTCCCGCGTACGCCGGCCTCGCTATCGGCGGCTCCTCCGCCCTCCCTCCTCCCTCTCTCCTCCCTCTCCGCTCCTTTGCCAAGACTGCCTGCTCAGTTGATGACGTCCTGGGAAGCGTTGGCGACACAGGCACCATGGCTTTCCTCGTCCCATCTCGGCAAGGCTGAGACGGCGCCCCCCTCTGTTCTCGCGACATCCCTCGGTGACAGCCGCGGGGGAGGCACCACTCCCGTGTCTGCACCTCCTGGAAGTTCTGTGCCATACGGACCGCCGGATGCGCACGGAACGCCCGTGCTGTCGCGTGCGGGTGCCCCGTGGCAGTTTTTCAAAGGTGCCGAGGCCGAGGCGCACGTCGCCGGACCGAACTCTCAGCTTAGAAGCGCCGGAGGGGGGCGGCACGCTACAGCCGCGGTAGCCTGAAACTCTCCCCGGCGGCGCGGCGGCATGGTGGCGCGGTTGTGTCGCGTTGCGGCTAGGCGAGAAAGCGGCAGAGGGAGCGGGGCGAAGCGGCCAGGGCCTCGTGGCTAGTGGAGAGCATGTGAGTCGCGCGACGGGCGCTGCATTTTCATAGCGCGCCGGACGCCGCCGCCAAACTAACGCCGCCCCGGCCGCTTTTTTTTCTTTCGCGCGCCGCGCAATCTTTTCCCGCGCGCCTGATTTTTCCCTCCGGCCGCTGGAACGCGCGAAAAACCGCCCCGCGCGCGCTAAAATCAAAATCTCTTTTTGCAGCCACTGTTGGAGATGCCTTAGATTAGTTAGTGTTTGCAAGTGCTGACTCAAATACATATTACCTTTGGTCTCAATTAATTATTTTAGATTTGGTTCCAAATACGGATGTCCTAACACTAAAATATGTCTAGATTGTTTGTTATCTGGAAAAATTTAATGATACTATTCAGGACGGAGGGATTACTATATACTGGTAATTACTACTATAGGTATATATACTAAAAAAGAGCCGAAGTG